>WAAB01000848.1:0-65978 GCA_013389865.1 Piaya cayana
CTTCTTCCCAGTGCTTCTGCCCACCTGTAGTCTCCACGTGGGGCCAGGGCCAACAGAAAGCAGCTGCAGGCCTCATTATGAGCCCCATGTGAATGGAATTCTGTGCTGCTTGAAAGCTGGGGAACCTGCTGCAAAGCCTGGGAGGGCCTTGGATCTTAGCAGTGGTCTTATCTAATTCCTGTTAAATTTACTTCTCCCAGGTGTTCAAACGCTTTGTCGAGATTGGCAGAGTTGCCTTCATCTCCTTTGGGCCACATGCTGGCAAGCTGGTGGCCATTGTGGATGTTATTGACCAAAACAGGGTAAGCTAAGAGCATATTCCATAAATTTTTTTTTCAAGAAAATAAGCTGCTGAAGAAAAGATAGGATTTAATGGCTATGGTTGTGTTAGAAACAAGTTTTTTCACCAGCAAGAGATATATTCTCTATGCTATCTTTCCTAGGATAAAAAGTGGGCAAGTAGATGTCAGAGTTTAAAACTTAGGAATGGAATGACATTAATGTATGTTTAAAGCAAATGTTTGGGCTAAGGGGTTCTTTTGCTTAAAGTTATTGAAAAAGCAAAAAAGAGATGAAGGATGTTATCTTAGTCTTGTGTGGTATTTTAAGTTGCTTTGGTTTGGTTTTTTTTGAGATTGGTCTTTAAAATTCTTCCTATAAGGTTTGAGTTGGTGTACACAAGGTTAACAATCTCTGCTTTTGTCTGAATAACATTTATTTCAAATCTTGACCATTGCTGTCGAGATAGTGTTTTTATCTTATTAGTAAGCTGCTCTTTAAATTGAGTGTGATGGGAACACTGCTACAACCCCCCTGCCTTTTTTCCCCCCCCCTTTCCAGGCACTGGTTGATGGCCCCTGCAGTGGTGTCAGGAGACAAGCTATGCCCTTCAAGTGCATGCAGCTGACTGATTTTGTACTCAAGTTCCCACACAGGTGAGTTATTTGCGGTTTTTTTTTTTTTTCTTATCTTGGTTAAAAAAAGCAAACACAACCCCANTTGCAGACAGTTGTGTGGATGGTGTAGGGGAAAACAGTTGTAGTAATACGATGCAGTCTTATGACTTTAGATTACTTTCAGACGTTTTCAGACTCTTGAAGTCTCTCATGTGTTCACTCTTAGGAAAGTATTTGCACAATGAAATATTAATTAGGGCAGAGAGATGCATGTGACATTGTCTAAAAGTAGTTGTCTGAAGTAAACTGTTAGAAAGGTGATCTTTTGCATGAAATGTGGTGGGCCAGAGTAGCATCAGAGAGATGTTATCTTAGAAAGATAGTGAATATAATTTTGTGGCTGTTCTAATGCAGTGCTCGTCAGAAGTGTGTGCGACGTGCCTGGGAGAAGGAAAATATAAATGAAAAATGGGCCGCAACAAGATGGGCAAAGAAGATTGAAGCCCGAGAAAAGGTGGGGTTTTTCACTGGATGGGTAATAAATGTTGTGGTGTTTTTGCTTATTAAAGTTAGCTACAATCTAATAAACTGTATTTTAAATTGTCAGTTAAGGCTAAATATAGACAAGGCAAGTTGCTTCCTATCAGCTTCAGCTGCTTGTGTTTTAACTGTAAAGGTGATTTTGTTCCATTAATTCTGATACTACTTTTTTAAATGCACCATCACTTCCCAGCAAAGGTCTTAAATAGTGAGCCAATTCCAGATGTACACCTAAACCTAATTTGGACATGATCAGAGCTGCATGTGGAATGCTTTGAAACACTGAGAAACACTGCTTGAATATGTCTATGTTACAGTCATGACTTACTCTTTTCAAACAGAAAGCCAAAATGACCGACTTTGATCGCTACAAGGTTATGAAGGCAAAGAAAATGGTAAGAGTTTGACTGTTGCTTGTTTATGAGGGTAATGCTTACAGCTTTTGTTCTGGAGTCACACATAGATGTTAGTGGCACGCCTTCTATAGCTGGTGTGGGTCATAGAGTGACAAAGTATGTGAATGCCTGGAATTTTTCATCTTTCTTTGGCTACCACTTCCTCTTGAGTAGGTGATGAAATGAACCTGCATGATCTGGTGTCAGTTCTCCAAGTTATAGCTGAGGAACAATTCCATGCTGATGAAATAAGATTGTTGACGGGTTCTTTGTATTTCATTCTATAATGAAAGTTGTTACACGTGAAATATTGGTGTGCCCGGGTTACCAGCCAGAATGATGATGTCCACCTGGTAGATCAGAATGGTTTTAGGTAGACACTGACATTTTAAATGTAATGCATGGGAATTTTTTTGACTGTATAACATAAACGTAACTGGTTAGCCATGGGTGATTATTAAAAAGGCAGAATCTGAAAGCTTAGAGTTGTATTCAAGGCATAATATTTATGAACTGTTGCTGTTTACATTCTGCTGAATAGTAAACATTTTCCTCTCACAGAGAAACAGGATCATCAAGCATGAAATGAAGAAGCTTCAGAGGATGGCTTCTAAAAAAGGCAAAAAGCCTGAGAAATCAGGGAAGCCAGAGAAGGCACAGAAGCCGGAGAAGTCAGGGAAACCAGAGAAGGCCCAGAAGTTAGAGAAGGCGCCAAAGGCACAGAAGGCGCAGAAATAAAATGAACTTCTGGTTATGTATGACCTTGTGTCTATGTTCTGATTCTTTGGAATTGACAAACAGTTAAACATCTGATTTAAATTTTAATCAAGTTCACTTTTGCTTCTGACAAAGAATTGTTGTCTGTCTCATTTATTAATATCTAAGTTTTGGGTTCTAGCGTTTCCCTGAAACGTGCAGAAATGGTTTTGTCATGTTCTGTGAAGCTGACCATACAGACAGCTCCACACTCTGTGCTCAGTGCTCTTAGAAGTATTTGCATACCAAATTATCTGAAGTAGGTCAGATCCTGACATCTTAAGGCAGTTTGATATTGAAATAGTTGGGAATGAACAACATACTTGAATGGTTTTGGATGTGAATGATGAGAAGCAACCAACGATGCTATTTTTTTCTGCATAAACTAAGGTGTAAACATAAGGCGTGTTCTGGTTAGCATATAAGTATGCCAGTGTTTAAAATTCTGAGAAATTGCTTTTTAAACACTTTGAATTACTCATTTTTTTCTAAAACGTTTCCTCTATTTTTAAAATAGTGACCTGAGGTGCTTCTGTACTTAAGGTGTCCAGCACCCCAGTTGTCCTTTGAAGTGCAGTTACAATAGTAGGTGATGGATTAAAAAGGGGGAAATTGGTGGCTTGTATTTAAACATACTTGTGTTTCATAATGTTTTAAAGCTTGAAGTTCATGTTGAGACTCAAACCTTAAACTATGCAGCATGTAAATCCTGTTTTTTAATCAAAACCACTTCATCAGCACAAAAATTTTTGTGGAAAGGGTGATTGGGTACTGGAACATGCTGCCCAAGGAGGTGGTTGAGTTACCTTCTATGGAGGTGTTTAAAGGACAGGTGGATGAGGTGCTGAGGGACATGGTTTAGTGATTGATAGGAATGGTTGGACTTGATGGTCCTGTGGGTCTTTTCCAACCTAGTGATTCTTAATCTTGTGTGATTAAAATGGGACATGACCTAAAAATAGCTCAGTCAGTCTGAAACTGAAGTGCTCAACTCAGTCTTTGCACTATAAAGTAATGTTTACATATTTCTGAATGTCAGTATCCATTTTTTAACATTTTCTTCTGTGTAGTTTGTTGGCAGAGGATATATTTTCTTCAGATTCAATGAAGAAATTGTGGAAGCCAGCAATCTCTAGTGAAAAGCAAGTATTTTTTAGTCAGAAATAAAATGGAGTAGGGAGAATATATATTTTTAAAAAAAAAGATTGTAATACCTTTATATTGTCAAATACATTGTGAAATATATGTTAAATACACTGCCAAGGATGTGCTTTTACAAATCATAGAATCATTGAATCACCAGGTTGGAAGAGACCCACCAGATCATCAAGTCCAACCATTCCCACCAATCTCTAACCCATGCCCCTTCATCCACCCGCACCTTAAAACACCTCCAGGGAAGGCAAGTCAACCACCTCCCTGGGCAGCCTGCTCCATTGCCTAATGACCGTTTCAGTGAAGAATTTTTTCCTGATGTCCAGCCTGAACCTACCCTGATGGACCTTGAGGCCATTCCCTCTTGTCCTGTCCTCTTTCACTTAGGAGAAGAGGCCAGCTCCATCCTCTCCACAATATGTGCTTATAAACCAGTTGCCAGAGTTCAAGTGTTTGAGGATGCAGATGCCCAAGCTCAGTGTTTTCTTGAGCTATTTATATGCATTTGGAAGTTGAGTTCAAGCATATGGTTGATACAAATGGATACAACAGCTAAAGGAAAAAAAACCCAGAAATTCTGCAAACTGGGATTAAGGCCCATATTCAGGCAGCTGGAAATCTTGACATTCAATTGAATTTTAAAGCAGTGAAGCTAACCTACTCTGAAACTCGCAAGTGATGTGAAAGCTGTATTGACCTGGAGGTCTCTTACAATGAAAAGAATTGTTTCTCAGAGTTATTTGGGTTTTCTTATGCATGACTATCAAGCTCAGTTGTGTAATACTAAAGAAAAATTTGTACAAGTGCCTGCAGAGAAAATCAACGTGTCTTCATGATGAGCTCTCAAATGCTTTTTCTACATTATTTGGTCATTTTTGGAGGTACTTGATTTTAACTTCAGCTATGACTAACAGATAATCTGTTAGAGTGAGTCCAGAGGAGACCCAAGAAGATGATTAGAGGGTTGGAGCACCTCCCCCACGAGGACAGGCTTAGAGAGTTGGGCTTGCTCAGCCTGGAGAAGAGAAGGCTTCAGGCAGACCTTGGAGCAGCTTCCAGTATATAAAGAAGCCTTCAGGAAAGCTGGGGAGGGACTCTGTATCAGGTATGCAGAGATGGGACGAGGGGTGATGGTTTTAAGCTGAAAGAGGGGAGATTTAGAAGAAGAAAGACTTTAGGAAGAAAGCGTTTTACTGTGAGGAGGATGAGGCACTGGCACAGGTTGCCCAGGGAAGCTGCGGCTGCCCCATCCCTGGAGGTGTTCAAAGCCAGGTTGGATGGGGCTTTGAGCAACCTGATGTAGCATGAAGTGTCCCTGCCTGCAGCAGGCGAGTTAGAACTGGATGATCTTTAAAGTCCCTTCCAACCCAAATCATTCTATGATTCTATGACTGTAGCAATTTATTCAGTGTTCTCATTCCCACCAATACCACTTGGCAGCTACTGAGACATCGGAAGCATTTCCATGACATGAAGTGTGCCATAACCTACCAATCTGCCTAGCAGCTGTGGTTTTCTTGAACAGGAGCCTTGTAAGGGCACGCAACATGGCTAGCGAGAGAGCTGCCTGCCTGTGGGCCTCTTGTGTCTGTCCTTGCACTATTCAGTGGAAAGGGAGGAGGTGCTAAAGATCAAGGCGCTGTTGGGGCATGAGAGTGTTACCGTGCCTTAGAGGGAAACATGTTTTTGTAGTATCGTGTCTGTCTTTTCTGTGAAAGTACTATTTTTGTTATACAATTTAGAGAAAAGGGGAGAAGAGAAAGGATGGAATATACTGGTCATTGGTAAGTGTGCCATGTCTTTCTGGCAGCGTGTTCAATGTGAGCAGCATCTGGTGCTCCTTTTAGCGAATCATGAAACCTCTTTGGAACCTTTTTCAGCTCTGTATTGTGTCAGTAGCGCACCTTTCTTTCAGACCATTATTGTTGTGCCATATGTGCCGATTTTTTTATTTAAAGCTACAGGGATGCAGGAAACTACACAGTACAGTTTTGTTTCTGAAGGTTGCCACATGATGGCAACATTTGCTCTTTAGAAGATTCTTCCTAAGGCTTACCCAAACCTGGCAACTTGGTCTACCTCTTTGCAAGGAACAACAGGCAGGCTTATCAGAGTCTTTATTTTGCCTTTAGCTGAGTAAGATGTACTGTGCTGCTGGACTAAGTCAGAATGTATTTATTCCTTAATTTGCTTTTGGAGCTGAGTGTGAAGAAATAGACTGCTGTTTAGAAAAGGTGTGAAGTTCCAGTGTTTATTTTCTCACCTTATTTCAGGCAGAATGTGTAGGGGGCTTGCTAGTGGCAGGGGCATGTACCCTATCCAGTGTATTCCTGAGAGCACCAGATACTGCTGTGCTTCCTAAAATGAGACCAGTAGTGGGGAAACCTAGGCCTCATCTCTCTGCTGCAAACTCTGGGAGTCATGAGCAATTACAGGATTCCTTAGCTACTGTAGTTAAAAAGTGTAAAATCTGTTAGTGTGATCCAACCACAGTCATGGGTTGAGTGACTTGCTGGTGCTGCATATTTCCTTCTTCAAAAAAAAAGGTGTATTGAAACGCTCTTGTTTTTTATCTAAACTTGTTGGTTGCTATGCTTGCCATCTGAATGTGTTTCAGTTTAGAGATGTAAAAGACCTGAAAGAGGAATCTCTAGATTTACTGATCTTCCTGCTTTTAAAATACTAGTATCCAAGCTGTCCTTCAGTCCAGGTTTGCTTGATGAGGACCATATTTTCAAATCATATGATCTTGTGGTTACCTCTACATAAACAGCAGATAAAACTGTCTGTTCTTGACTACTTCTGTGTCACTAATGCTGACCATGGATTTGTCCCTTATTTTTCTCCCTTAACTTCTAGTGTCCCTTAAGTGTTTCCAGCCCTGTATGTTTCTCCCCTTTCCCCTTGTCCATGCTTATAAGGTGTATCTGAAAAACTCCACATGCCTGCCTTTCATCAAGATGAAACAGTGCTAATTTCTGTTCCCAACATTATCAGTATACAAGTGAGTGCAGCTTACAAGCAAGAAGTGGTAAGTGGAACCAGTTACAGGGATGGCTGTATGGTCTGGGCTCTGCTCATTTCAGGTGTTCTTTTGGTTCTTCCTTTGTATAATTTTTGTTTGTTTGTTTTTAATTTGGAAATAGTGTTTAATGTTGTTTCAAGTTTGAAGCTGCATATACTGTTGTTGCACTCTGATACTTTTGAGTTTTTACTCCTTCTCTGAAGCTGAAGGATCTGCTTTTACCTGTTAAAGTGTCCCTAGTTGAACCGAAGTGCTGCAGTCCTTGACACAGACAGTGGCACAGTGGAGACTGGTGGTGTCCCCACAGCCCCTCTTTTTCCCTGAACTCATAACAGGCTTCATTCTTGGATGCTGTGTGACCTCTGATCTTTTAAGTGGGGATTTGGCCCAGCCTTCACTTTCTGTGACTGACACGTCATATTCTTGCTTTAAATAAACGAATAGTAGGCAATTCTTTTCTCACCTCACATTCAGTGATCATAAGCCAGTCTGAACAATCTCCAGGTAAGTCTCTGTGGTAAGTCTCCCTCTCATCTCCCAAAAGCTTCCAGATCGCTACACGCAACCAAATTAGAGAAGACTTCCACCTGGAATCAGCTATTTGCACTGATCACCATCCTAGAAATTATACCATTGCCACCAGCACAAAGCTGCTTCCTCCCTCAATAAGATGCATTGACCTAGTTGTTATTACTGAGGAAGTACTTCTCACGTTTCCCCAGTGATCTTCCTGATATGAGGATATTTTTCAGGATATTTTGCTCGGTAGTTGTTTGGGAGCATCGCTTCTTGCCTATGGTGAAGAGAGGCCCTGACCTACTCATTGTGGCTCTCAGCAGAGCTGAGCTCTTCCCTTGCGCCCACTTTAGGCTGCTCGCACATGGTGTTTCAGGGCACTGCACCGCTGATAAAGGTTTATATGGCAGGATCTCATCAGGAGGCTCTGCTTTGATGAGAATTATAGATGCTTTGAAAAACTAATAGTGTTCATATTTAAATAGCATGAATGAGTATTACCTTTGTGATCAGCTGGAGCTTTACCTAAGGACACCCAGTGGGAGGGCACAACATCTGCATGTTTTTCACACTAACAGCTGAGACTCTTTAGAGTCGCTGTTTGAACCTCATGTTTACAAAAGCCATCAAGCAAAAGAAGGGGCCATTGCTAGCTGTTTTATTGCAGTCACATGCTATGTAACGGTGATCTAAAGAAATGACGGGAAATATGCTTGCAGGGTTTTTTTCTTCTTCCTTCTCTTCCTCCCTGGGGCCCCTGAATAGCTTTAAAGGGATTTGGGTTTTTTTGATTGTTTATCTTTTATTTCTACTGCTTGCCTTATTCTCATTGCACATGTGAGTCTTAGCTCATACTGGAAGTCTCTGTGCATAATGGAAAAAAAAAATCAGAGAGTTTGTGGCATAATGAAGTAAATTAAGTCTGACTAGCAGAAAGCAGCATAATTTTTGCTCTGGTTGCTTAAAGCATTTTTCAAGGTCCAGGGGGAGGCTGGCAAGCTGCTACTGTTGGCAAAATATGCAGGTCCTCATCCCAGATATCAGTAGGCTTCCTCAACTCCCAGCAACCTGAACGTGACCTTAGAAGGGAAGAGTTTCACACAATTGCTCTGCCTGGCCTCTGCTGGCAGTGCAACAGTTCTGCTTGAGTGGGAGGCAGGTGTTGAGATGTGAGGGGTAGAAACCAAGAGATGTAAGGGTTGATGTGCTTCTCTAAATAACAGCTTCACAAGAGGTGGGGCACTGTCCCTGTCACAACACAGTCTTGTGGACCTCTGGCTTCCTTCACTCTCCCCAACCCCTTGTGCTCACCAAGTATTTTTGGGTTGCTCTTCAGAAGTCAAAGGCGTGCATACATCGGTTGACTGGTAGTAACCAGCACTTGGCAGTGGCTTCACTAACCTTTCTGATTGGCTCTGCACTGCATTAGACTGTGGGCAGCCCTCCTGGAAGCAGCAGCAGTTCTCTGCTGAGTCAACACCCGTGGTCCATCTAACCCCAGCCTGGGTCTCTGACTCTGCTGATAGGAGATGCTGTGTAGGGATAGGGTATGAGTTTAGTCTTTTCTTTTGCAGTTCCACCATCTACAGTAGCAGGATTAGGGGTGTTAGCAGATACAACCCTGCCCATTCCTCCTAGTATTTCTTTCAGGTCTACTGTTTGTGAATTTTTTTCAGTCTTTTGAGACTGCCTGCACAACTTCATTCCAGAATCTTGTAGTAATGCATTCCATAAATTCACTGCTACTGTACAGAAAACTGCTCTGTTGAGTGTTTAAACCAGTCTTCTACTATGAGGACTGACCCAAGCTTGAGACAGGATCTACTGTTCAGCCCCATGACACCACGTAACATCCTTACCAACTGTAAACTTGGAGGTGAAGGTGAGAAAATGTAATTTCACAGAGGAGTCCGTGGAAAGGAGGCGAGTTACAATGAGTCCTCATTCAGTGTGCTACTTGAAGGATGACCAGAGCTACAATTAAATGTCAACATGGGTAATTGTGTCATAGCACAATTATTCCTGCAGGACACTTAACAACATTCACACACTGCATGATGCAAAATGTTGTCTAGAATCCTGTATGTATTTGATATTGTGGGCAGAAAAAAGTTCCAATGCCTTCCATAGCATGAGAGTGCCCAGGGTCACAGGCACTGCCAACAGCCCTAGGTCACTGCTCAGGCAGGAAACTTGATATATTATGGTCCTTGGAAGGGGACCTACAGCTTGGAGGAAGGTAGCACCTGACAATCTCTCCTTTCTTTCTGACTGTTCTACTCAAAAACAGTGAGGAGCTTGGCTCCAGGGCTGTTGCTTTGTATCATTGGGAGATGACATGAAGCAATCCCTTAGGGGCATGGAAAAATGCACTAAGTCTTCCAGATTCCCCCTCTACTCTCCTACTCCGCTCTATGCACGTGTGACAGAGGATCCCAGCCAACTCCCTCTCCTGTCTGAAAGTTTCCAGAACTTAATCCCTCCGATTATTAGAAACTTTCTAATTGTCAACCTAAATTTATTCATGACCAATTTATAACCAGGAGGCTCCACTTCTTCCTTCTGTAACTGCAGGGCTGTCAGGAAAGATTCATGAGCCCATATGTTGGTCAGGCCCTATTTTCAGCAACCATAATTCAAAGCTTTTGGATTAAATACTGCCTGATTACTTGATTACTCTGTGTGTTAATGCATACAATTTTATTCCACCCTACTGTCACGGTGACAGAGGACGTTCCCTAATCCAAAGGTATATAAATAGCCAATACAGTGTCTTTGTCAATCCAACTCAAGCATATGCCAATAACTCATTCCAGTGGAATAAACAGACTGCTTCTGTCTTGTTTTCTCTCCCTTTTTTCTTTTTGTTTGGTGAGGGGAGTGTAGAGAAGGAATGAACTGTGCATCACCTTGTGTTCATTTTTCCCTTGTTTCTGCCCAGTCTTGCAGGTCAGAGCTGGAGATTTGCTATAGATGCTCCAAGGGCAATGAAGTCACGTTTTATCTTGATGCTCCCTACCCAGGCTTGGGACACCGGTGCATCCACAGGGAATCTAGATGCTCTACCCCCAGCATCTGACCTGTTCATGCTTGAGGTAGGAAGCAAGATTTTTTTCTCTGGAAGGGTCTTAGAGAGCACGATGGTCATGCTTTGCAGGGAGCTAGGGCACGCAGCACTCGTGCAAACTGTCCTAAGTCTCATGCTAATGTAAATCACAGGCAGCGCTGCTCTGTGCTCCTGTGGCACCATCTGCGCTCCCTTTCAGGCTTCCTAAAAGTCACCCCACTGCAGTTTAAAGTGGCACACAGAGCTGTGAATAGTGCAGGAAAACCTGTCCTCACCCTGGCCCTGCATGCGAGATACTATAACAGGTGGGGAGGAGCTGAGCTGTCCACTGCAGAGGCCGCATGGCTTCTCACTTCTCCCAAAGCATCTCCCAGGTAAGCTTGGACAACTGCCTCTCAAGAGGGCAAGGGAATGAGCTGAGCAGCTTGAACCACCAATACTAACCCTTATCCCCTCTCAGCCCAAATAATTTGAGCAGTAATTTTGTGGATTTTTTTTTTCTGTGGAACTATGCACAATCTCCTGTGGAGTTTTCCCAGGCTCATCTGTGGTTTTTCCTAGCCACCTTCTGTGAATGTGGTAACACCAGTGGGTGGCTAAACAAAGTCTTCATCAAGAAGGAGTGAGGAGCAAAGAGTATAACCAGCATCAGATAACACTCTTGCACACTCAGACTCGTTACCTTCCTGAGGAGACCATGGCATCTGTCCCGGCAGGGCACATTTGTATGTCTCCAGGGTAACAGGCACAGCATCCTATGCCATTTTGATTTTGAAAATGATATCATGTAGAGGGACTCCTTTATGTATTAGACAAGAAACTGCCTCAACAACAGATCTCAAAATGAGACAGCAGTGCTAAAGCTTTTTTACGCTGTGGGGTAAGATTATTTTTCATCCAACATCCAGTATTTTTAAACAGTGACCAAGTTAATGATACACAGACACACACATGCATTTATTTGCTAGTGAAGTTCGCAGATGGTGCAGGATTAGTGGGATAATAAATAATAGAGATCTGAATCCCTTGGTTTACATGGTGACAGTCCAAGAAAATGGTGTTTCTGATTCATCCAAGTGCTGTTTGTATCTAGGAGGAAGAAAGGGGGGAAGAAAAATTAAGCCTTTTTTTGAGACTAGGGGTCTGCCTCAGGAAGGACAGACTCTGAAGAGGACAGAGGTGCCTAGGATGAGATATTAACAGAAACTAATTGTTGAATTTCAAGTTGGTATACACAGGGGGAAAGTGTCCTATGGGGCATCCATATCTTGCCCCACTGGTGAGCTCACCCTCTCCCATGGGCTCAGGTTGTCACGACAGAAATGGACTCTCAGTGACTGTCCACTTTTGCATGGGACTGAAGTTCAGTTGTTTTCAAAAGCTGGTAGATGATGGATGCTGGCAGATCCTTGATGATGGGTAGAGATCATAAAAGCTGCCTTTTCTTGGGTGAGCAGGCCAGGAAACGCTTCTGTAATAACACAGTAAATCTCTTGGACACAGGACTATTTCTGGCTGAAGATGGCTGAGCTTTAAAAATAGCCCTAAGAAATTTAAAAATTAAAAGGAAACCCTGACCCATTTGAATCATCACTGCTCATGTCCTGCAAAAGCAATGCTCCAGTCTGACAAACAATCCTGCATTTCTAGCATTTGTCTAAAATGTAAGCCAGAGAAATGAGTAATCACCTCTGAAAGAATTAATAACCCTTTGTCCCTTCCTCCATACACTTGAATTTGAGTCATGATAGCAAGGAGGATACAATAGGTATTTGTGGGAGGCATAAAGCCTGTGCACTCAGGGAATGTGTGGTTCCTCTCCAGATGTGTTACTGTTTTCTCTGGCATCTTAAACACTGCTTATATAAGATTCCTCTCCCTTCAGGATGTGGCCCCCCTCTTTTTGATCTTGAGTCAGACAAATGGTAACAAAAGCACCTTGGCAGCTCTAATTTACTCTAATTATCAGACTTGGGGTGTGCAACTTCTTCAGCGTATTTATGAAAATTCATTATGTTCTGTAAGTGACCTGGGTGAGCTTATTTCCATGTGAACAACGAGAAAGACTTGAGATACCAGAATCTGTTCACACACAACACATTGAAATAAATGACCCACATCCAGCATTTTCTCTACACCAGAGACTCTGGGCCTGCCCCCTTTGGGACAGTGACTGGGGAAGTGGGGCATGGGTACGTGGCAGGCTCCAAAACCAGATACAAAACTCGGTTTTGCAACTTACCTGCTTCTCAGCATCTTCTGGGTCCCAGCACCAGACCCAGACTCACAGTGCTGACCAGGAAACGATCTCTCTCCCTATTCTGCTTCATTCTTTTAACCTTAATTTCCCATCTTTTTCACAACTGCTGCAAAGGGAGACTGAAGTATCAGGGTCTCATATATAGCCTATTCCCTAGTAAAGCATCAAGGTCCATTACCAACAGATATAAGAGATAGAAAGGAGGTGGGGAAGAGAAATCTGAAGGTGTTCTGAGCAGCTCATTTGTAATGAGTGGTTGATAGGCAGTGATTTATCTAGGTAGAACCTGGGTCTCAGAAATCTATTCAGCCTTATAACTATCTTGATGTATGTGTAAAGTCATATTCACAGTCCCTCAAACCCATTAGAGCCTCACACTTCTCTAAAAAAGAGGGGAAAAAAGCCTTTTAATTTTACTATCTTAGAAGCAGAACAGCTTTCTGGTCCTTGGCAGCTGTTGAAAACTGAAAACCCCTCTCTGCTGTCTGTCTTTAGCTCCCATGGGAGAAATGAATGCAGGTTCACTGGGACAGAAAGGGGAAAAAAATAATCAATCAGGCTATTGCCATCCTTCCGCAACAGGTACAAGCAAGGGGAAAGACCGGACGGCCTATAAAATAGAGACAGGGTTATACCAGAAGCTTTTACTAATGTCTGTAGTGGTGGCATCTTGAGGAACACGTAGGCCCATGTGCCACTGTGGGAACACCAGCACCCATGCTCTTCTTTGCTCTCCATTGGCTTCCTTGGGCTCTGCCCTGCTACTGCTTTTCCTTCAGAGAAAGGTCTCAGCTCTAAGTACCTGCTCCCAGCTAAGCTGGATCCGCCTGGCAATAGAATCCCAGCAAACTGAGGGACTGTAGTGTGAGCCTCAGGGAGTCCCTTCTGCTGCCACCCTGTGCCTTGAAACAGGGGTGAAAGAGATTTTCCTCTTGCTTAAGTGCAAGGGGAGAGGGACGTCTCAGGACGTCTTTGATATTGGAAGTCATCAGTCATCTCCAAGAGACCCTAGTGTGAGGTCTGATTGTTTGGGAGGTCTGTATTTTGTTTGTAAGCTGGGTGAGATCTCACCTCCCGACTCTCCTCTGTCTCCCTTTGCTGCCTGCTCTGCACGGGAGTTTCTTGAAGCTGGGACTGTCTGTAGTTGTAGAGAGATGGCACTGGCATGATTGAATGACCAGCCTCAGCTAAAATCAGGGAAACCTCAGGGGAATCTGTGTGTGTGAGCAAGCTTTCTGAGCTGTATGAGAATGTGAGCGAAGGCAGTCAGGGGATGGGGAAAAAAAAAGAGAGGAAAGAAAAGCATTTTCCACTATTCAGGTAATCACTGATTTTCTGGAAGTAGCAGGCATGTTACTGATGGGGGCCAGAGCTGAACCAAGAGGTCTGGAGTTATTCAGCTGGGGTACAACACAGGCATGGTCCTATGGATTTGGGAGGACCTCCTCAGGAGAGGTTCATAATGCATCAGGTTCTCAGGTCTTTCTGCATTTTTAATCTGATTTTTGCACTCTGAACATCATTAAAAAACTTTACTAGGGTGAGGAGGGGAGCAGATATCAAATAAAAATTTCAAAATGCCAAGATTGGAGCATTTGTTGTGAGGCTCGGTGGATTTATCATATTGGTTTGGCCACTGATCCCTTAAGCCTGGCTCCCACAGCAGCCATCCACACCTCTCTCTGATGGCAAATTCCTCAAATGTCAGGCGTGCATTTTAAATGGTTATTTGTATGGAGAAGCAATCCAGAGAGACAGCTGGAATGCTTGGCCTGTCAGTCAGGGCCCGCAATGCCGCTGCACCCTCAGGAATCATTTTGACAGAAAGTTGCATATAAATTGAATAATTTCAAAATTAAGGAAGGGAGATGAAAGCAAATGCTTCCAAAATGAGGTGGTACAACAAGGTGTGACAGGGTTCAGCTGTGGGAGCCCTGCAGATCCCTCCTCTGGCACTTGGCTGCCCAACAGCTGCTGGCTTGGTCCATGTCTGCATTGAGGCTGAGACTAAACTGTTGCTAATTACCTAATATGACTAATTATATTAGAAATATTAGGTTGTTAGGTGCCCCAGGGGACTGGCCTCAAGGCAAATATTTTGACATGTCCAGTGCTGCCATGCCCAGGACAGCTGGGAGGTCAGAGAGCTGTTTGCAGAAATGGGAAGGTGCATTGGCTTTTCCATACCCCTTCCTCATGGCCAAAGGTGATGTGGAGGGGACTGCACTGGAGCTGAAATCAGACTCACTGCTTTTGCATGTAACCTTCAATCCACTGCTTTTAGTAGCTACAGTTTAGATTAACAACAAAAGGTGCTGGGAGATGTGCTGTATTAAAATTAAAATACACTAGATCAACCAAGGAGGTGTGAAGGAACTGCGGAGCTGGGACTAGTAGGAACCTGTGCTGAGCAGAGTATCATGTTGCCATTGTTGCTTATACTGATCACATGAAATGTCGCCATGGGTCTGTGCATGCTCAGTAAGCTACAGTGGTGCTTAGGGGCACAGGAGCTGCCTCAGGGGTTCTGCCACTGCCCTCCCCTCCTACCTTGATCAAGTCACTTGGCCAGCTATTCCTCAGCTTTAGCTTTTCTATTTTTAGACCATTGTGTCTTTGGTGTCCCTCAGAATAGCTTATAGCGGGCTTAAAAATGTAAATATCAGTAAAGGATAATGCTGATCAGCCCCACTTCATGCACAGTTTATGATGGCTGAGGTAGTTGCACAGGTTGGAAAGCTGCAAACCTCTCACACCTGGGACTGAGGGTTTCCTCCTGTCCCCATGCTGGGTTGGCAGGGTCTGGAACTGGCACAGGGCTGGGGCAGGTGATGGCATCTCCTGTCATGGTGGGGGACTGATGGATTTGCTTGTCCAGAGTCTAGGGCTGGAAGTAGAAACTTATGTGAAGGGAACAAACAATGCTTTGCAGCCTGGCAGCTGCCTGCATATCATATGTGGCCATGGAAGTTAGGTGAAATGTGTTGTTTTCCAAAGTGATGCCTTTCTCTCTTCTTCCAGAGGTCTGAGGAAATGCCGTTTAGGATGGACCCTAGACAAAGGCAGTGGGATAGAGCTGCACTGGGTCGGAGCTGCAGCGCTCACTGTGCCCAGACCTGCTGTGTGGTGTGAAGTCTCCTTCCCTGGACTCCTGGGGTCAACCCTCTCCTGGCTACCTGTGGACACTGTGCACCTTGGGCATCTGGGAAAAGCAAGCACTTCACCACCCTAAAAATGATTTTAGCACGTGAATGTCTTTTAGGTGGAAAAGAAAATTTCTCCCAGGGCTGCAGGCACCCCGGGCACTGGTGTGGCACAGCTCTTTGCTGGACTGTTACTGAAAGACAAAGCAATGTTAATAAAAACCTTTTCTCAAAAGGGCATTTTCTCAAACCCCCATTAGCTGGCTGGTGGTTCTCTTTCCCAGCTCCAGGGCCAATGTGGTCCCTGGGACTCTGCCCATCCCTCTGCTTGTCTGGCACTGGGATCACTAGGGCTAGGGAAAAGCACGTGCATCTTCAACCCCCTTTAGCTGTGCCTCCTGGCTCAAATTGGCCCTTGGTATTAAAAAGTAAAAAAAAAAAAAGAAAAAAGAAGAAAAAAGCAGCAAGAAGGGCTTTTATTGTGAAAAAGAGACTCTTCAAATGCCTGTTTCCCCCTTCCCAGCCTCTCCGCTCCCCTCCCCACAGGGAGGTGGATCTGGGATGAGGCAGGGTTTGAAAATTTGCAGCAGAAGTTTGAAGGGTGTCCTCCTGCCTGTGGGGAAAGAGAGGCGGCCACCCAGCAGCTCCCAGCAAAGCAGAGTGAGGCAGCGGGGGCTGCAGAGAGCCTGGATTGTCAACCCTGGGTGACAGCCTCCCACTGTGGTTAAGAGCTGGTGTAGAGGAGACAGGCTGATTAGTTGCTGAAGGAGTTTTATTATTATTTTTGCTATTTTTAAACTTTCGTATTTTGTGCGTGTTCTTGGTGTTGTATGGAATTGCCACAGATGGCCAGCATCCAGCACAGGAGGTGACGGTGCCGTGTCTCCCACAGGCACTGAAATACACGAGGAGGAGTGCATTGACCGGTGCTGCAAGACATGGTAGGATTTAGGGGTTTCTTTTCTGAGCTGGTGGTGGGAAGCAATGCTGGGTCTCCTCAGGGACACTAAGCCCATGTGACAAGGTGCGAGGTCATGTCCTTGCTGTTTCTATTGTGGCACAAGTTGAGTGAGACCCCTTGAAGGGTCGGGGCATGGTGAGGGAAGCAAGACACAGACCACTCTGGCACGTGCTTGTCCTTAATAGAACTAGTGGTGGACAAAACAGATTGTAAGGATGTCTGTAAAGCCAGTGCCTGGGACTGCTGTGACTAAAGGCACTGCTGTCAACCAGGGAGGCGATTACACTTCTTCAGCTGAAACCGAGGGTTTTTAAGAGCCTGGGTGGCATCACTTCAGGCAGGTGAAGAGTGTGGGGCAAGGGCAGCAGAGTGCAGATAGACTCAGAAAGCATGAAGAGTCCCTCCATGCTCTCCGTCTGGTCCCCACAAAGCGCAGTGCTTTCATCAAAAAGTCATAAAAGTAGCCAGTTTGGCAAGGAAGAAACACACCACCCCCCTACCCCCCCGCACTGAGAAATCATAGAATAATCAGGTTGGAAGAGACCCACTGGATCATCAAGCCCAACCATTCCTATCAAACACTAAATGTTGTGTTCCCCAACATTAGCAGATTTCCCCGCATCCCCAGCACATTTCAGACCTTAGGGTGGTTTTTCATGTTGTCTGGTCTTCATGCTCAAGGTTGGGACATCCCTTGGCAACTGGTTTCTAGACCCAAGCACGAGCTGCGATGAGCCCACCACCTCTCCTCAGTCCTGCTTTCCTGCTGGGGAACAACCGTGGCATCACACTGGGGGTTTTATACCATGGGGGAAGGATTCGCTCTGCTCCACCACCTCAGACTTTGCAAAGCTCATGTAGGGTAGGATTTGCAAATGTGTATGATGGATGAGCCAAGGAGGTGCCTGGTGCTGTGACAGAAACTGGTGCTTTGGTGTCACTAGTGTTGCTGAAACATTTTTATGTCCTCAAGAGTGTGATTATGACTCAGAGCACCTCTGGGAGCGGTGGTGCGATGCCAGCTTTCACCTGAGTGCGTGAGTGTGTGTGTATGGGAGACACTGATGGTGTGGTTTCTACTTTGTATCCTACAGTTTGCATAGGCTGTTTTGAGTTTCCTAATTAATGAACTTCAGCAGCTGGAAAAATAGGCAGGACTGGGACTCATGTCACCCATTTTGGGATTGATGATAACTCCTCCCTGTCAAAGAAAAAGCAAGGCAGCTCTTCCCACACCAGCCTTTCATCTGCAGTAACACTTTCCTGTACAAACCCTCACTATGAAGCCTTTCAAACAGTATATAGCCTGTGCCAGGTACCTGGTGTGAGCTCCCTTGCGAGATCAGGGTATTCAGTTTTTGCCAGGATTTCTATTCTGCCTTGGCAAGGGAAGGTCTGGTTCTGCAGCCCTTTCCCCTTTGTGGGCTCCTCTACTGATTGCTTTGATTTCACCAGTAATACAGGTCTGTTCTGGGCATTTGTAGGCAGAGCAGTGATGGCCACAAGTAATAAATTCAGACTGTGCCCTAAACTGATCATCTTGTTGCTTCGTTTACAGTAAAACCCTAAGACAATTTTTTTACTTCTTTCAAAATCACCAGGAGTGAGAGCTCTTGCAGAAAGCCAGAGAGATCCCAGCTGTGAGCTTTGCTGCTAGTACAAAGCACATGGACTTGCAGCTGGCTGTTTGTTGGATCTGGCGGCTCTACATGTCTGACCTGCTGGAGCGGTGAGGGTTGGGGGATGACTGCATAACAGAAACATCTTCTTTCTTCTGATTTCAAAATCTGCCAGCTAGTAATTTCCAATTGCTCTGTCATTTGCCTAGTATAAGGCAGTCTAAAAAAGACAGACTGATTATACTTTATTAATCCTCTAGCATAGATGCCAAATGCCTTGATTCCCCTTTCAGTTTCAAATGTTCAATAACTCCAGTCTGCCTGCAGCTTTTTGCTTTTCCCTGAAGGAAAAGCCCCTCTTTTGTGGGCCACACAGCACTAGTGCTCCTACCGTGTTCCTCCACCTGTTCGCCCTGTGGAGTTCACTGGGAGAAGGAGAAATGGGATGAAGTGTGGCCGTTGGCTGGGTTTGCCTGGGATGGGGTCTGTGGGGCACAAGCAGCACTCAGAGTCAAGCAGCAAGCAGCTTTCTTGCCCTTTCATTCTCTTTAAAAAAGGATGGCTTTAACGGAGGAAAACAGGGTTACTTTTCTGCAACTGAGACCAAGGTTTGTATGAACAATTCTGTTTTGAAGAAAACCTGCAGGGCTGAAAGGCCCCACTGTCCTCCTCCTCCTCCTTCCCCTTTGGAATCCCACGAATGCACTTTCCTGCTCTCCAGGAAGGCAAAACCACCTGACAGCCAGCTTGGGGAAACCCAACCAGTTGACGTGGGCAAAGGCTGAAATGACAGCAAGGGCTGCCCCTTGCCAGCATTGCCAAAACAGGTTTTGGGATACTCCACTGGGCACAGAGCAAGCGGTCTTCTTCCCCAGTGCCAATCTGCTAGTTAGAAGTGGAAACGGAAAATATTGGATTAAAATCCCCATTCCCCAAAATATAGACAAAACGTGACACACACACCCCACTTCCCCCTGTAAAATAAACAAAATGGGATTGGAGTCCAAAATATGTAGGAGAGTTCTAGCAGTTTTTCAGTAGGTTTGTTAAACTCATCAAGAATGAGAAGGAAATAAAAGGTGATGTTATTTGAATGTGTTCCATGCCATATTAAATGCAGCCCAGAACAAAAAAAGACGTGGTTTTCTAGCACTTCTGCTCTTTGCTGTTGCTGTGTGTAGAGGAGCTGAAGCAGTGCAGCCCCACTGGGGATGCCACATCAAAGCTGGTGAGCAGCCCAGAGGTACAGTGAGAGAAACTGTTGGGGTTGTGGTGTTGTGAGGAAGGAGATCCATGGCTGCTTCCCAGACTGTTGCTATTAATTCCCTGGGCTTGGGAATTCCACAGAAATTATTAGAATTATCCACTTGCTGTGACTGAAACTGAAGTGCTGAGGATCAGGACTGTTGGCTCCTGAATGCTGCACAGGATGAAGCATATTGTTTTCCACCAGAAGAAATCCAGGCATTTCAAGGCAGTGTGTGTGCAGGACTCAGCAGAAAGGAGTCCAGCCCGCAGGCTGCGGGCTGTTGTCCTCCTCCGAAGCATCCCCTGCTCAACCCCTCACAAACAAAAGCAAGACTGTTCAAAATGAATGGGGGCATGAGGCACAGAGGTTGCACAAAGGCAAGTCACATCTGTTTTGCCAGGAAAGGGGCCTCCTTCGTGCTATTTCAGCAGGCAGATGGGAAAACTGCTCTGAAAACTTCTGGAGCTGAGTGCAACAGGCTGGAGGAGGGGGGAAAGGGAAACCTGGCAGGATCTTGCAGTGCGGGGAGCAAGAGAGCAACGGTCGCCCCAAACCACTGCTTTCCCTCCTTGACGTGCCTGCCAGGATTCCTACGTTGTGCTGCTCTCACGTAGGTGTGAGGGCTAGAGGAATGAGCAGGCACGGTTGAGGGAAGATGGGAGGACCTCCCACGTCTTGTGATGCTGGTAGGGCAATTTAGACTCAGGACTGCTCAGATCCTTGCTGATTCCAGTGCACACGAGGTGCTGTTTTGGAGCCACAGTGGCCTGGATGGGTCAGATGCAGGTTGATACTTCACATACAGCTTTTAACAGTCAAAAGTAATGGAAAGGTTTGCACATGTGAACAGCAGCAGACCCACGCATCTTAGTAACATGTCCTGAAAGACATCCAGCAATCCCTTAGGAGATGTGTCTCCAAGAAGAAGACCCAGCTAGGTGCAAGAGTCTGCAGTAAAGGTTCTGACTCTGAACTTGGGTAGGAGAAGGATGAGGCATCTGCAAGTTTTTAATTAGCTTACTTTAAGCTAAAGAAATATGGCATCCTGGAGACTGTTGATTTTTGTAGTGCTTTGTGTTGACTTCTGGGATTAAACTGGAGGGGTCCTTGGTCTGCAGTGTATATAGCATCAGGATGAAAAGCACCCTGTCCATCCCTCACTGAGCTGAATAATAACTTTCTGCAAGCCAACAGGTTTACACAGTGGGAGTGAGGAGAATCATGAATCTTGCCTTTTTTTTTCATGTGATTTACGGATAAAGGGAGAGAGAGAGAGACTTGACGTTGTTCAGCTTGGAGAATAGAAGGCTCCGAGGAAACCTATAACAACCTAAAGGTGCTACAAGAAAGCTGGGGAGGGTCTGTTTACAAAGGCTTGTAGTGATAGGACTAGGGGCAATCCTTAAGGTCCCTTCCAACCCAAACTATTCTAGGATTCTATGAAAATCTGGCATAATTTTTCAACGTTTTAAAGTTTTGCCCAAGGGAATTTAACTTGGTCATTTTCTGGTTTGGTTTTGGACAAGCTGGTGGGAATGCTTGTGTGCCATCTGTGAGTACTTCACTGACTCTGCAGGGAAGGAGCCAGCGCCATGTGGTGATGTATCAGGTTTCCCAGTGTTTGCCGTGACTCCCTTGCATACAGTTTGTGGGAGCACAGTCCCTGTTCCCACCTCCACAGTGCCCAGCTTGAGCTTCCCAAGCCTCTTTTAGGGAGCAACATGTGGAAGCTGGTCTGCAGGGGCACCTTGAGCAGGCAGTAAATGCCTGCTGCATCCCTACTCTGGCACTGAACAGGATGGCCTTCAGGGTGTCCTCAGGATGCCAAAATGCTGTGGAGTCAAGTTCTTCTCCCCTTCAAGGGCGTTTTGGAGGAAATAAGTATCATCTCTGGCTGAAATGCACCCATTCCCCCCAAAAGCTGGTGCAGGTCTGCTAGGAATTATGGTCCCTTTGATGGATCATGAGGCTACGTGAAGGGCCATCCTTTCTTTGCAGGTGCAGGTAGATGGCAATGGGATCTAGTGATGTTCTCACGTGTGGGGAGCACAGTGGACCTGCCTCCCAGAACAGCTGCTCTGATCCAGGGCTACCTTTGAGGCTGGCAGTCCTCATTTAATAACTGTCTTTAGTAAATTCCCACTCTGCAAGCCATCTGTCTTCCCTGAGCAGAATGATATAGAAAGGCACTTAAGCGCTTGAATGATGGGCTATGGATGCTGCCAAAGATTTCCTTCTGCTCAAGTTTGCCCAGAGTCACTTTAGAGGTGGAGGAGTTTTGTCTCCTTCCATATCCTCAAGCACAGTTATAGGTCCCCAGCAGTAAGCTTAGCCCACATGCCATGCCCTTACAAGCCAAAAGACTCCTGGATAAAACCCAAAGGAAGGGGCTGTTCCCCTGCTGGATCTGGTTGATGTACCCACTCTCTGCCTCTCTCTCTGCTGCCCCAGGAGCTGCAAGGCTCTGGAGACATTCCCAGAGGCAGTGGGTAGCTAGAGAAGGTTTCCCAGCTGCTTTTCAAGCAGTCTTTGTTAAAATTGGTCACGGTGGGCTGCGTCTCCTGCTGCCCAGGCAGTTTTGTGGTTCATTTGGCAGGCAGTGTGCTCAGTGCTGGGAGGGTAAGCATAGCTCTGTGCATTGCACTGCCCTGCAAAGCCCCCCTGCACGGTGTGCATCCAGATAAACGCACATATCTGCTTTAAACTTGCTTGCTGACAGCTGTGGCAAAATCCTCTGAGCCTGGGAACCTAGGACAGGCCAGGAACCAAGGTGGACATGACCACAGTCAAGCCATCCCAGCTGCCTTGGGCACCTCTTTGGAATGATGGGATTTGCTGCAGAAGTGCTAGTGCAGGGTCAGGAGCAGCCCTCTGGATGCCAAAGGAAAGCAGGGATGAAACCCACTTTTAAAGGCCACGTATTTCTGTGGCTTCCTTCTAGTTTATGGGCTGTTTCATACATTCTTGCATAATGAAGTCTGGGGTTTGTCTTTGTTTTCTTTCAAGATCCACAAAGGCAATTTAATGCACTTTGAAAAGAAATTGAAACCAGGCTTCTCTGCTTCAAATTCTGCCAAGGTTCAAGCATCCTAGGAATACGATGTCAAGGATAAACCCCACCCCCAACCCCACTTAGAAAGTTTTATCCTCAAGCAGCCAGGCTGCACAGGCTCTCCGCTGTGCCTTTGGGAGCCTGGGCTGTGTGTTCCTCTGATGAGCAAGGATATACATTTTTTACCTATTGGCATCCTGGAACAAGCAGTACCTCTCTAAAGCCTTTTTATGGGTTTTGCCTGTAGCTTGCCCACTGGGAAATGGACCTAATTTATGCACAAGACATGCTGTGCTGTCAATGTGTCAGATTGGCAAAGCAGAGCTGTACGTATGGTTTGCATTTCTGGCTGAATTGAAGCCATAGTTTAAACTGCTGCTTTTTTTTTTTTTACAGCATGGGCTCAGAGAAAGTCTCTTTGGAAAAGTATTTATCCTGGGCTTGTAAATATGGTATTATTTCTGCAATGTTCTATGATCTAGTTTCTTATGAAATTTGCAATATCAATTGCCAGAAACAACAAAGAGACTGTACTTGCACCTTTTTTTTTTCTTTTTATTGTTGATGTGGAAAGGAAACTTTGAGCAGGCTGGAGAAGGGAGCCTGCAGTGTCCCTTGCCCAGATTCACAGTGCAGGATTTCAAGCTCAGGACAGGAAAGAAATGAAGCACTAACTTGCGGTGCCAAAACCAGAGCTTGCTGACAGAGAAGACAAAGTGGGTTTGAACAGTAATGACGCTTTAACCACTTGGTCTGTAAACTGACTTGACGATGAAAAAATGACAATTGTTGCCATCCATTTGGCATCCACTGCTCCCCAGCTGTGGATTAAAAAGGATTTTTTTCCTGCAGAGCTTCCAAGGTTCTCCAAGTGGCTCTCACATGCACACATCCTGCCAGGATATTTGAATTTTTGGCAGCCAGGTTCTTTGCACACCCAGGGATGGTGTAAGCAACCAAAGTGTTATTATCGGGTAGATAACAAAAATTATCACCCTGCAGATCCTCTGTGCAGAAAAAAAGGGTTACAGCAGGGTTTGATGAGAACAAGGTGGGTCATGTCACTCCAGATGGATGGGACTGGAAGAAGTTGCCCAGGGACACATGAATTGGGAAGAGAACTTGGCTGGATGCAGATGTGAGTATTGATATTTACCGTTAATCCTCTCCATTAGGATTTACTCCATAGATGTCATTGCAGTTAATTCAGTGTACTTTGAGGTTGGAGGGACAGATTGTGAAGCACTTACAGTGCTGACTTGAAAGGAGTGTGGAAATTAGAATATTAGGATTTGGCCTTTTCATGCCACACCATTATTTTCTTATGGTTAAACTATGACTTGGACATTGCACCTCCCCTACACTTTTGCTCAGGATGTCAGACTCAGGTTGCAGGGGCTTGGGAATAGGCATGTGTCTGCACTCTGCAGGACTTGCTTGAAATTCAGGGCATGAAGGATTTGGGTAGCTGAGCTCAGGTGCCACCTGTGTTAGTTGACATTGGCTTTAGTTCCACAGTGAATCATTATCTCATCCAAGTGGGAGAGAGCAGGGGAGGCATTGCAACCAGCCACTTGACCAAAGTCCTGCTGTCTCTCAGGGCTGCTCGGGGGCATTCATTCTCATTTCCTGCCCAGAAAGGAGCCTAAGCCAATAATTTATCCTGTAGCATCATGCCTGGAAGTGTTAGAACCATAGAATCACCAGGTTGGAAAAGACCCATCAGATCATCGAGTCCAACCATTCCTATCAAACACTAAACCATGTCTCTCAGGACCTTGTCCACCTGTGCCTTAAAGACCTCCAGGGAAGGTGACTCAACCACCTCCCTGGGCAGCCTGTTCCAGTGCCCAGTGACCCTTTCTGTGAAAAAGTTTTTCCTTAAGTTCAGCCTGAACCTCCCCTGGTGGAGCTTGAGGCCGTTCTCTCTTGTCCTGTTCCCTGTCACTTGGGAGAAGAGCCTAGCTCTCCCCTCNCTTGAATAACCCTGCCCGTGCTCTAGGACAGAACATCAGTCTCTCAACAGTCTCACCCTGGACTCACTCCTTTTCACTGTGGGCCTTTAAGCCAAGTCCCCTGTCAAGTTGAAGCCCCGCACCACAGCACTGCCTCCCAGCAGAGGTTGGCGTAAGACATGTCTGAGTATAGAATTTAGCCCATTGGATATATTTTGCTGCACTACCTTGTATTTCTGGGAGAGAAACAATTAAATGAGAGTTATAAAGCTGAATCACTCCAGATGCACCATTGCTACCTCTTATAGGCTGCATTAAATTTGCTCAATCCTCAAGACGGAAACCTCAAAGGAAAACCCGCAGGGATGCTGCCAGTGAGTTAGTGGCTTTGCAGCCCTTCTCATTTGCCTCTACTGATGGAGTGTCATTGGAGGGGTGTGGGTCCTCATGATGGGGCAGTCTGAAGCAGCCTCTCCGCAGTGTGAGCATGAAGCTTGATGGATTTTAGGATGTACTGGATGAGCTTATGAAGGGACTTGCACACTGGGGTCACCTGAGATGGCTCCTCTTTGGGCTGGAGTTGTGCTGGTGGTTGGACCCTGCAGCCGGTGGGAGCCTGCAGTCCTAAAAGCCGCATGGCTGGAAATGTTTCTGCTTTCCCATCTGTCTTCTGGAATTCATTCTGGTTGCTGGCTCTTAATCTCCTCCAGATTTGTAGTCCTTTTTTTTTTTTTTTCCCCAAGCTTTTCCTCTTATAAGCAGTCTCTTACCCCTTCTCTGGTGATATATTATCTTGCTGTGCCTGCTATGGATATACATGTGCTTCCAAAATAAATAATTACAAAAAAATTTATCCACTCAAGCATTACCTTGACTTCCAATGTGGGTTCAAGCCACTTGGAAATGCCTATTGTAAAGTGGAAAAATAGTGCCAAGGTGCCCTTTGCCACTCCAGCTTCCAGAAGCATGTTAGACTGCCCAAGCCTGGGTGAGTGGCATGGGTGAAGTGACACTTGGGGATGGGGTGGGAGGATCTCCCAGTTCTGCCCCATCACTTCCCTCCACCTCACCCCAAATGGGAATGTGCTGTGCTCAGGGCAACCCCAGCACTGTGCAAGTGAGATGGCTTTAGGCCAAAATGGAGATAACAACAACATGGGGAGACTTGCACAATATTTGCTCATAACAGCCTTTCCAGCCTATATAATTTTTATAGGTCTCTTCAGAGTAGAAAGTATGACTAAAAGGAGGGAGGGGATGGGGAAGTTGTGTGTTTAAAGATATATACACCCAAACTTGGTAGTACCCATCTAAAGGCAGTTCCTTGGTGCTGGGAATCAGAATAATTTAGGTTTTGGATATGGCAGTTTGCATCCCTTTTATATACAAGCTGCCACAGCTCCTGATTGGCATCTGGAACTACTTTACTTTTGCTGGATGCAGTAATAGGCAGAGCTCCAGAGGCCATGTCTCGGCATGTGTTGAGATGTCCTGCAAATGAAGAAATGGGGATCCGGGTTGTGGGTTTGATGTGCAACTAGGACAGGAAACACTGAGGGTGACCAGAGTAAGGTCTGGAGATAAAGACCTCTTAGGAACTGGAAAGCGTTCGCATCCAGTCTGCAGACATGGCAATGCTGATGGTGGGTCAACCTGTGATCTAAGGGATTTCTGAAGACAGCAGAGCTGATTTAAGGTACAAATCATGCCACCAGCCATCTCTTCCTGCTACAGTGCTGCAGGGGCAGTGAGTGCTTGGGGAACAGCTTTCCCAGGGAGTCCACAAGCAGAGGGGCTGCTCCTCTAAAGCAAATCCTGTTATATTTATTGAGAGTTCTGTCTGGGGCTGGGAGGCACACAAGTCTTGGAGATCCTTGACCAAAGCACTTCACGGGGGCCCCCATTAACAGTGTCTCTCCCTGCAGGCTCAGCGACCATGGCGAAGGACAGGGCTGAAGCCCCCTGCCCCAGCAGCCCTCGGGGTGCTGCTGGTCCTGGCCCTACTGGCCCTCACCCATCTGCCCCCACCACCGGACCAATACCCCCACCCACTGCCAGCATTGTCGCCCCCAGGCCCCCGGGGGGAGGCGACTGCTCCCCTATCTCGGGGACAAGCCCACAGTGAAAGGCTTCCCACAGCTACCACTTATCTGAGGTGGGACCATCTCCATGGATGGAGCAGGAGGCGGTGGCAGAGGGTGGCAGGGGAGATGCCCCCGTGGTTCTCTGATGATGATCTCCAGAAGATGCAGCTGCTGGCCAGAGGGCAGGTGATCTCCAAGACCCGTGTCCCAGCCCATGGGCAAGTCCTGCGAGTGGGGCTTCAGGCTGTGGGGGACACAGAAGGGGACACTTCACCAGCCAGCCCAGAGGGAGACTGCTGGGATGGGCGCTGTGGGCTCATCAAGCGCCCCAGAGACATCTATGAGGTTCTGGCCTTCCACTTGGACAGAGTACTGGGGCTGAACCGCAGCCTGCCTGCCGTGGCCCGGCGCTTTACCAGCCACCTCCTGCCCTACAGCTATACTGATGGCTCCTTGCGACCCATCATCTGGTGGGCACCTGACCTCCAGCACCTGGAGGATGCCAACAATGACCAGAACTCCTGCGCCTTGGGGTGGCTACAATACCAGGAGATGCTGCGACCCCGTGGAACAACACTGGCGCCTGAGGATGCTCCCTGCTCCAGCATCCCACATGGCGAGTGGAGCCGCCTGGCCCTCTTTGACTTTCTCCTTCAGGTAGGATTGCAGCAATGGAGACCATCCGTCCCACCAATGCTGCTTAGATTCCCCTGTGCCTACCTTGTCTGACCATGATTTCCTTCTCTGCAGGGTCACATAGGCTGTGGCTTCTTGGGATGTATTTTTGGTCATTAGCTCATTAGGGGAGCAAGAGAGATCTGTGCAAAAGTGATTTGGCCCAAGCATGATCTGTGCTTGGGGCTTACAGGGAAATGCAGGCAGGTTTCAGACATAGAGAGCCTACTCTCATGTGGCCAAGACTTCTCCTGGCATGGCTTCATTGGCTTCGTTTTCTGTGGATGCCAACAGCTTAGGACAGGGCATCCCTAGGGGCAAGTAACATATTCTGCATCAGCCCCATCCAATCCAATTCCAGGGATGCACTGCTGGTGTTGGAAATCAGGAACCTCGACCCTTTGTATGGCACTGCTTTCATCCTCAGGATAAATAATGCTTAATCTTCTGTCTGGAAAATCATACCCTGCTTCTGTGAGGGATTATGACAGCATCCCAAAGAGTTATCATTTCTTAGAGGGCATCTGTGAGGAGGCAAAAGTGGTTTCTATGGAAAAAAGCCACTTCAGGCACCTTGGAGCTGCAGCTTTGATTATCAGATAAGAGGAAACCACCTGAAAGGGCAAGTATTTAAATAAAGAAAGAGAGTAGTGAAGAAGAAGAAAAAAGACTATTAAAATACGTGTATTCACTATTCTCTCTTTTTTTCTGGCAATGCCTGACCATTAATCTTTATAACCTCAGACTGTGGCTGGCAGAGGTGCAGCAATCCTGGCTGGGCTTGGAAATATTTTAGCTGAAACAGCCAGAGAAATGAGAAGATTAACCAACCCCTTTCTCTTCCCCAGGCCAAAATGCCACTGAGTGCAATGGAAAAGCTGAGTCTGAGGGAGAAAGTACCTAGTTTTAAGGAGACTTTCCCTTTGAGGGCTGAAGCAACACAATCATAAGTCCTAAGGCAGTCCTCAATAAGGTTCTCCTCAATAACTCCTATGGGATCCTCCCAGATGAAAAAGTTATGTAAAGAGCCACCAAGTCAGCAGCATGTTGTAGAAGTGAAATAGCATCCTTCAGAAATGGCTTTAGCCTCTCATAGGCCTTGCTGGGGAAGGAGAAGCTGCCAGCTTTGAGCTCTGTACATTGACATTGAGATCCTGGTTCTTTTCTTGAGTTACCTATAAAACTAGTCTGCTTCTGTATCTGTTTCTCTTGGTGTTCCCATAAGGGAACATCGCTCTTGGTGTGTAGCTTTACCGGGGGCAAAACGTCAAGCCCAGTGGAAAGGAAGCAGCTGTCGACGGCTCTGTCCTGCCCTTTAAAAAGGGCCAAAAATACAGCAACTCCAAAGCCCTGCAGCTGTGTCCTTGCCCTGTGGGGCAAGAAGGGGAAGAACAAGGCAGCTTTCCCTGGAGGAAGCTATTCCAGGATGAGTCATAGCTGGAAAACCCTGTTGGACCCAAGAGAATGCTCTGAGGTGGTCAAGCTTCACATGGGACCAAAATAGGGCTGCAGAGGAGCTTCTTACAGCTTCTTAAGCTTGGATGGGAGAAGTGGTTCACATATTTATGTTACAACAGTGACCCAGTGTCCCATTCATTAGAGTCGTTAAGGCTCTGGTGAGTAGAAATAAAAATAAATGACCAGGGAATGGCCAGAGGGAGGGAGGTATCACCAACATGTCAGTACTGCTCTCAGCATCTTCACAACTGGGTAGTCCATATTCTGGGGAAGCTTCCACCTGGCACCTCAGTGGATCCAGCAATGATCTACCTCTGTTTCACAGGCACTTGGGGCAGGTGAATGGAAGCTTGAGTGCATTTAGTATCTCTGTAAGTCCTCTCAGGTTATCTTCTCCTTCTGTGCAGTCTGGAAAACAACATAGCAGGTGAGAGGAACTGATGTGCTGAGCTTTCCAGTAGGTAGATCAAGGGAGGGCGTGGAAGAAATGTGATGTTTTCTTTCATTTCAAAATATTCCATGGCAAAAGGCACTTAATCACATTTAACCGATGGGTGTCCCAGTGGAGAAAAGCTGACTTGAGTCCTTTATTAAATATCAAGGAAGACAGGAATTTATTAAGGAGCTGTGGTGTGGGACCAGTTTTACTTCTCAAAGGGTCTTGAATATAATGGCCATAGAAATCAAATATTGTGTGTTCTGCAGTATCTGACTTGTTGGTCTCTTCTCTAAGCCAAGCAGATTTTGTGAGTCAGGTCAGCTTCTGAATGCTTCCCTGCCTCTCTCTTGCTCATTGGTATATTCATTTTCCATTTCATATCTACTGAGGATGCTTAGAAATATTTTGTTTTCCTCTGAGCAAGAAAAGTTCACAACTTTACCTCCTCATCCTAGACATCTGTCCTCACTAAGGTCCCCAAATGTCTTCTGCAGGTTCATGACCGCCTGGACCGCTACTGCTGTGGGTTTCAGCCTGATCCTTCTGAACCCTGTGTGGAGGAGAGGCTCCACGAGAAGTGCCGAAACCCAGCGGAGCTGGTCTTGGTCCACATCCTGGTATGTTCCTCTGAGGCCAAGATGAGGCCCAGCAAGGGGGCTGTAGGTCTCATAACAATGCTGGGTCCATAATGGAAGGTACACCTCGGCATGGAGATACCTTGGCTTTGGCAGCTGCTGGTCCCAAAATGCTCTCAATAATTCTCAATGCATTAAAAAAAAGCAGCCTAACCCCTGAAGTAGTGACTACCTGCAGTAAGTAAACTTTTCCTTCTTGTCCCACTGCTAGATCCGGAGAAGTGCGCCATCTCGCCTGGTGTTTATTGACAATGCTGGCAGGCCAGAGCACCCAGAGGAGAAGCTCAACTTCAGACTACTGCAAGGCATAGACAGGTAGTAAGGGCAATGCTCGTTGTCCTGGGGCCATGTCCTGGGTGAGAGCTGATCTTGCATGCATGGAACGGACACCAGCCCTATGTGCACAACTTTCTGCCACTCCTGGTCTCCCCACTTGAGCACCAAGTGAAATGAGGCCACCTCCCACCCAGGACAGGGCAGGTGGGTGGGCTTGCAGACCCATCACCCATGCCTCTGCCCTGAACTACCTATTCATCCTGCTCTGGGTGGCTGGTGGCAGTCTCCAAAACCTATTTTCTTCTCTCTAATTGGCATCTGCACCATCAATAAAAAGGTATTTCAGTATTTCTTGCTTTGCTGCCAATCAGGCAGTTGGCAGGTTACTGGACCCTTCATTTGGAGTCTGACTGGATCCATTTCTGATGGAGCTAGCCTGCATGCTCACTATGAGCAGGAGTTTTAAGCAGTAAGCTTGTCGTCCCATGTTCCTCTGGGGGGATATGCATTTATGTCCTCCCATACGAGGACAGGCTGAGAGATTTTGGCTTGTTTAGCCTAGAGGAGAGAAGGCTCTGGGGAGACCTTATTGCAGCCTTCCAGTACTCAAAGGGGGACTATGGGAAAGCTGGGGAGGGGATCTTTATCAGAGAGTGCAGTGGTAGAACAAGGGATAAGAGTTTTAAGTTGAAAGAGGGGAGATGGAGATTATATATGATTTTCAGAAGAAATTTGTTTTACTGAGAGAGTGGTGAGGCACTGGAACAGGTTTCCCAGAGAAGTCATGGTTGCCCTGGAGGTGTTCAAGGCCAGGCTGCATGAGGCTTTGAGCAACAGATGTAGTGGGAGGTGTCCCTGACTGCGGTAGGGGAATTGGAACTGGGTGATCTTTAAGGTCCATTCTGACTCAAGTAGTTCTAAGATCCTATGATTTCTTCTTGGAGCACTGGGGTGGCCCTTGCTCAGGTGCCCGGCTGCTGCTCTCCTCCCTGCTAGACCTTCCCTGAGTAACCCCTTCCCTTCCTCTTTCTTTTCCTCCTCTGCTGCAGGTTCCCGGTGGCCGCAGTGGCCACTCTTCAGTCGGGCATGTTGCAGAGCCTGCTGCTGGAGTCCCTCCGTGTGGATCGGGAGCTCTGGGAGAGCCAAGGTGGTGCAGAGGGTCTCAGGCCCCTGCTTCAGACTATCGACAGGCGGGCACGCATCCTGCTGCAGTACATCCAGGAGCACAACCTGACAGTGTTTGGGGACTCACCACGCTGAACTGACCTCCAGCTGGCACAGTGGTGCTGCCTCGCAAATCCTGGTGGTGACAGATGTATCTCACACCCTCCACATAGGATGAGACTGCACGCAGGTGCTTGCCTCTCTAAAAGATGTTCCCTCCCCTCCTTGTAGGATGCCCTGGAAAAGGAGATGGGATCACACGGAGTTGGAAAGAGGCAGGGGAGACATCTGAAACAATCCACAACTGCTTGAGAAAGTCAATGTTGTCAAGTAATGGTCTCAGCATGGATTTTCAAAGCAGCAGCACATCCATGAAACTTTTTTGGGTGCCTTCATGCCTCCCACTCCAACAACTTCAAAAACTGGAGGCTCAGACAGTTGAACAGCCTACAGGGCCCCTGGAAAGTGTTAAAGACGCGGTAAGAGGCACTGCTCAAGGCTGGGAGAAATCACTGGCAACCTTTCCAAGTCTCAACCTGGGATTTTTTTGATAATGCCTTTGCTGTTTCCATAACGCTGTAGGCAGAGATGTGGGAGTGGTGTCAAGGAAAGCAGAGGGGACCTTCCCAAGTGGATTAAGCAGAGGCAAGATACTTGAGATGAGTTCCATCCTTACTCCTGTGGAAGAGGTGATGTGTGCCTGGGAGCAGGTATAAACCACTGCCCAAGACAGGGCTAAGCACCTGGACCACAGGAGGGGCCTGGCAGTAGCTGGCTTCATGGAGTTGTGGTGCCCTTCATCCCTGCACTGTGCCTTGGCAGGGCTGGGCTTCTGCAAAGATATTTTTGGGGTATGGGATTTGCAGGTTTCAGTCCCTCACTCGCTCATTTCCTTCACTGTCAGGGAATTAAAAGGCAAACCCATGCAAGCTCCGCTGCTTGTGAAAAAACACTCCTGCCTGCTCTCATAGGCACTGCTACATGAAACTCTTTCAAAGACTTGCAGAAAAATCTAACAAAGATGGCAGGCTATTTCAGCAGAAGACAGTCTAGTGCAAATGCTTTCTGAGCTTGCTGGCAGTTCCAGCAGAGGTCATCCTGCTCCTGTCACCTCCTTAGGCTCTTGCCTGGCAACCCATGCTGCTGTCCTATTGCCCTAACTTTGGAGAACACAGCCAATCATGCAGTTGGAGAGGCAGAAAAGGTGAGCGTTCATGTCATTCCTGCTCCAGCCATCTCAGCACCATGCCAGTTACAGAACCTGTAAAGGGACAATTTAATACCATAAGCACAAGGAATGGCCTCTTTCCCCCTCTTCTTGTGGAAAAGACGATGAAGTGAGTCATGGATGATATGAATCAACAAGCTGAAGTGCTTTCAGAAGGTGTTGGCATTCAACATCATGGGCACATCAATACCCAGAGCACCAGGAGCATCTTCCTAGAGTCCTGCCCTCCATTTATGCAGGGAAAGCTGTACCACATCAGCCTTGCCTTCTCATGAGTTATCACCCAGTTTTCTGTGGGATGGATGACTCTCAAGGATGACTGGGGTGTGCTGAGACCGCAGCTTTTGCCTTGCCTTTGGTTCCATCTCTTGCCTCTGGTCGCACCTACTTGACCTTAGCATTGCAGAAAGCAGGGAGATTTTTCTAGGGTTTTTTTGCATTTCCTTGGTTGTAACATGTGAGCTTGCTGGCTAAACAGGTGTGGGAACATCTGTAAACACTTATGCATGTGAATAAAAATCACTCTTCAATTTACAAGGAGATTGGTATGAATAAATGAGAGAAGCAAAAGCCATGATCTAGCTGAGACTAATCAGTAGTCTCCTTCAGTCATTTTTTCTGTGGACTTGCCTATGTAGTCATCAACGAGCACAGGCTATGATCTGTGGTCACAGAAATCCCACGACTGCTCAGGCTGTTTTAATGTTTACCACGTAGCATCAGGTTTGGTTTTCTCCAGCTATGAATGTGCCGTATTTCCTATGATGAACTTATTTTTATGGGTTTATAACATAGTTATAAAAATTCATTCAGGGCCATGCTTGAAAAACAAGATCTCATCTCAGGAGTGATACTGTTTTAACCAGACTTCACTGAGCATCATCATGCATCCTGTTGGGGTGGAGTAACAAAAAAGGATGTGGTCCAAGCTGGCTGCGGAGCTGGGCCAGGACTGCTTTGGCTTTAAGAAGGCAGCAGCAGCCAAGCAAGGTTAAAAAACAGTGGAGAAACAAGTTAAAATACCTTCCCTGGGCTTGTAAGAGCTGAAAGTGCAGTGGCTCCCAGACAGGGACCATTAAATGCACCCCTATCTTGCTCTTGCTAGCATTACATGCTTGCTAAAAGGACAGAGGAGAGCAGCATCAAGGAGCCAAGACCATTGGGAAAGTGAAGTTATCTGCGTACATGTTCCCCTGGGGGGCCCAGCAGCATGGGCACAAGGTACTGCTTGCTCCACGTACCACCCAAAAAGACTCAGAGCAAAAGCTTGATGAAGTTGTGCTCAGCCTTGTTCTTCCCTTTGTCATTTCAAGACCTGCTGGAAAAGTCCATAATATTTTCCCTGAGTCCCCAGCAATGCTGCCACCAATGATCCTTGCAGGAGGGCCTCCCTGTAGCATCCCCATGCCCACTCTTGGCACCACCCACCCTGACTCCCTGTCAGCATTCGGATTCAGTTGAGAGCATGGGCATGTGCCCTCCCAGGGCTTCAGAGGAAGAAAACTCATTCTTTTCACAGCAACTGAAATGGCATGATTTGTGCTTAACAGACAGTGTTCATACAGTGCCCTTCAGCTGGAAGAAAACAGGGCTGGGAGAAGGCAGGCAGGCACCAAATCAGCTCCAACCAACTGAATGCACGCACACAGGCACATGTGAGCAAACACATGCACACCACCCTCACCCACGTGCACGCATGCACACACACTCTTTAGCACATACACACATGTCTGCACAAACACACACCCCAAAGGACACCAAATAGCTTTTGCAGCAGCCCCATACTGACTTTGCAGAGCAGCTTGAACACCCGCTGAAGCCACCACTAACTGGGTATGACACCAATAGGGTGGCACTCAGGACCAGCACTCAGAAACCCCAGAAAATACTCAGCAAAAACTGCACAAGCAGCTCCATGGCCACACAGGTGAAGTATGGCCTGGCTGCTGCCTGAAAGACAAGAACTAGCAAGTAAATCCAAATTTATTGTTACATTGCCGGATATAAAAGTAATCTAGCTTTTAGAAAGCAATTTATTTATGCTTTCAGTACTTGCTTAAATATTTATGTGGAAAAGGAAAAAAAAATACTCTCCGACACAGGGCTATCATTGTAGCTATGGCCTTTAAGATTAATGGAAGTAAATTAGCCTGACGTTTTATTTACATTCAACATAGCAATAGATAAACTCTCCTTGTGATGGATTTTCTTCATTAGTTAGGCGAACGCCTAAGGTACAGCTTTTGACATTGTTTCTTCCAAGTGGTTAGACAAACAGTTTATCAAAAGAGTATAAAATTGTCAGGAAACGAAGCAGATTAATGACCAGTAAAGAGAAGATCATTGAATTTACGATATAAGTAGCAGTTTCACTGGAACCTAAGGAATGGCTTATTAGATAACTGACATACACAGGCACAGAAGTGCTGAGCCCCCCTCCCCGAATCTGCCACCTCAGCGGCTCCTTCTCAAATCTTCTCTTCATGGGAGGTCTCAGCAGCGAGGCTTCACTTCCCTCCTCCTTCTCTACCCTTAGGTCTGGGTTTATTCTGTAACTCTCTCATTAGAGCTTGTGAATGTACTACTTCCTCCCAATTAAAAACCTCTTAGACTTGTAACAGCTTCAGGGATGATAACCTTGTCTTTGCATCTGCACAGCAATAATGGTTTCTGCAATCTAATTCAGTGATTTTGGCTGCTATTACAGCAGTGATAATCATACCAATAACGACAACATTAATAAATAGGACTTCTCCAGTCTTTTGACCCTTTGGAAAAAAAATCCCCTAGTATTAGTGGTTTATGGATCCCATGTGTCTCCTCCAGCAATTACCTCTGGAATGATAATTAGCTGTCAGATAAGGCAAGTGAGGAAAAGGAGACCGGGAACCCGGGGGAAAGTAAATCTTCCCTGTGACAGCAGAGAGGCTGTATCTGTGGTATCCAATGTCTCTGCCCACCCAGGCACAGGCTCAGGTTTTCAAGCTGCAGAAGAGGGGCTTTGGAAGCAAGGATTATGAAGAAAAGGCAGCTAAACAGTGCTGTGAGTCTCAGTCTCCGAGTGCTGCCTCCAGCATGTGGCATTGCCCCGACAGGCTGTCTTTTTCCTGGGCTTGCCAAGAGCATCTTAAGAGGTTTCATCTCTGCAGCTGCAAACTTCAGTCTGCAAGAGCACCAGTAATTCCCTAATTCTCTTGCAACCTAACCCGCCCAGCTGCTCTTTGTATCCCACCATCGTTTTCCCTCTGTTAACATCTCTTTCCAATTAAAATCCAGATTTACATGTAACACCAGGCCAGGGTCACCCAGAAGCAGGATGGAGTATGACAGACACTTGAAGGACAACATGCTGCAGCAGCTGGGGCTCTGCCCGCCCAAGTGTGGACTAAGGTGTTTGGCAGCTGCAGGAGAAAGCAAACCTTCCTCCCTTACGGTGTTCAAAATGCATTGCACCAGCTGTGCAGAAGTGCAGGAATAGTTCTTATTTAAAAACATATCCCAGGGGCAACTGCGAGAACCAGTCCAAAACTCCTGAAGCTTAGGAGTTCTTGGGAGTGCTGACAATCCTACTAGAACAGCAGGCCTACAAATATACCCACAGACTACACAAAACAGCTGTGGAAGATGAGGCCTCTTAAACTTGCCCTTCTCATCACACCTACTCAAACATGCAATGCCTTTTCTTCCTGCAGCATAGAGTGCTGTGGTCATAGAATAACAGAACCATAGAATAGTTAGGGTTGGAAAGGACCTTAAAAGCCCATTCAGTTCCACCCACCCTGCCATGGGCAGGGACATCTCCCACTAGCTCAGACTGCCAAGGTCCCATCAACCTGGCCTTGAACACCCTCCGGGATGGGGCAGCCACAACTTTCCTGGGCAACCTGAGCCAGTGCCTCAACCACCCTCATCATGAAGAATTTCTTCATAATGTCTAGTCGAAATGCCCTTCTCCAGTTTATACCCATTGCCCCTAGTCCTATCATTACAAGCCTTTGTAAACATGATGGGGGATTATACTCTCCAAGCTGTCGGGGTAGCTCTCTGCAATGAAAGTTTTAATGAAACATTTGCTGCAATCTGTCCTCACCTACAAAAGATTTTAAAGCAAAAAAATAAAAAGTGGAGTTATGTGTTTTCATTTCTCTCTTTTTCCTGTGCTGATGATGATCGGGAGGGAATTCCAGTGGGATTTTTGAGACTGTTGAGAGATGAGAAGCACTTGCACAGCCGCACCAAGTGCTGGCGGGTACAAACGTAAATCATCAGCGTTTTATCAAATCAGAGAGGTGACTGGAGGTGTCCCTGTTCTTGCTCCGAGAAGCTGGGGCTGTCTCCCCACTTCCACCACCTGATTTGTAAATGAGGTGTAAGGACAAGCCCCCAAACCAGGAGCTATTAATGAAGTGATGGAGGTAAAAATTTGCTGTGAGATATTGACAAGGTTGAACACATCTGGGTGTGGACAAGCCTTTCTCTTTGAGGTCACCCAGGCATTTGTTTTTCTCTGGCTGATCAGCTGCTGCAGGGTAATGTCAACCTGTATCTCAGCTCTCTGCAAGAGACACCTTCATCACGCTTTCTGGATTGAAGACCTCCAATGGTGTGAAGATTAGGTCTCTGAGAAGTTGTCCCCAGAGTTATTTTGGATACCTGCTATTTTGATAGGATTATCTCTTTTCCCAAGAAATACTAAACTTCAGGAGTTTTTTAATAGACCCTGTGGTTGTTCCTGGTATGAATTTAAAATGATACCGCACCTTGAGTTGTGTACTGCCAACCAGCAAATAACACCATGATGTGCTTTGGAGCTTTGAAATCCACTAGTCTGTAAGCAGTGCAAGCTAAAGACACGAGCATCCTTTCCCAAACAGGAGAAGTTTGCCCTCCCCACACTGCCTCTATGTGGTCCTTGGGGATTCCCTGTTGGTTGGTTGGTTGGTTTTTATTTCACTCCAAACTGAAGGATCAGCCTTCAGTTCTCCTCTTCTAACCTGAACCAGGTTTTATTCAATTGGGCCATATCCAGCTCATCAATCCAGGAGATGATGTGGATACAAAGAGGTTTCTCAGATCTAGCATGCTGGGGAACCCATCTGCCAGCCCATGGACTGGGTGCTGCTTGTGCACCCATGCCTGGAGCAGCCAGTGTGTGTTGTATACTTCTAGCTTCTGTCTGCTACTTGGATTTGGATACCGTGTGATTTTTTTCCCCTTGCCAATCCCAAGCTCCCAGTTAGGCAATCAGATTCCTTTTTCCCCTTCTTTAGTGATAGGAGGGAGGATGGTTGCCTGTGTGGCCAGGCAGAAGAGGGGCTCATGGTGTTCCTGGCATCCCTGCCACAAGCACACAACAGGAAACATGAGGAGGAAGGGCAGAGATGTTCTTTTCCTTAAAATCATGAGTTTTCTTAACCATTACCAGAAACTAATACATCAGTCCAAAGGAGTGTTAACACAGTAGATGGGCTGCCTGACCTTTTCCCTGCTGTCCAGGCGTGGCGATGCCTCCAGAAAACGCCTAAAAAAGGTGAAGCTTTTTCCCACTAGGTACTAAGCCCTAGGAAAGTGGAAACTCTCCAGGGATAGTTCAGTCCTATCTGGCCCCCAGTCCAGTCAGATGAATATGGGAGGTTTTGAACCAGATTATAGGGAAGAGCCAAAGGACAATATGAATCAGGCTCTGTGGAAATGGGATGGACATGTCCATGCAGGGGCTGTTTCCCTGGGGTGCTGCTGGCCAAGCTCTCCACTCGAGCAGGCATGACACCATCTTTTCCAGCCCTGCTTTTTTGGGTGAGTTTCCCACTGGATCGCTTTGACCACATGCAAGCAGTAAGTTTATTGCAGGATGAGACTAGCAGACACAGTGTTACAGGCTTCCCTTCAAGTGTTACCGTGTTTTTGCAGGTGTATGATTTTAATTGCCAATTCTGGCTGCATTAGAAAAGGCTTGAAGTAAGAAAGGCATGTTTCTCCCCAGGGCTGTTTATGTACATAAACAATCTGGGGTTTATCGCCTTGACCTTTGCTGAAAAAAAATTTCTTAGCTCTTGTGTGTTACATTTTAAACAAAGAAAAAGTGCTGAACAGTAGATCTGAGTTTCTAGGAAGGGCATCTAAGAGCTGGCAGGATAGCGGGAGGCTGAGATTTGCTGCAATTGGAACAATTTTCTTTGATGCTTTTTGTTCAGTTCACCAGGGTCTGGCTGTTCTGCTCTTTGCCTACAGTAAATAGTCTGGGAGCAGGTAATTTTATTCAATTTAAGGCCATTCAGTGTTGCAAAGGTGGAGAGGTGGCACAAAACGTATATGCACAATGGTCAGGTTAGGTCAGATACTTCTTGCTTTATCTTTCAAGTGTGAAACCTGCCATGGCATGCAAAGACACATAGTAATGCGTACAGAAAGTGTTCCTTCATCCAAGATCAAGTTAAAAGCTAAAGGTGCAGAGAACAGAGACCTCTCTCCTCTTTCTGCCTCCACTGAAGACAGAGCAATTTGCTGAGGAGCTGCTCAGAATCTAATTGTCATATCTGGCTGGTGAACTCTGCCTGCTGCTGCCAGGTCCCAGCCCAGTTCACAACAGGTCTGCACAACCTGAGTGCTCTTCCCTCCTCCATCCTGTCCTCCAGCTCTGCCGCATTCCCTGCATCCCTGTCACCCTCAGCTGCAGGATATGGGGAGCAGGAGGCTGGTGCTGGGCCAACCAGGTGGATGGGCTCCAGCAGGAGGGTTAAAATGTGTTATCTTGCACTGCTTCTGTTTTGCCTCGGATGAGGCATGAAGGTCTCCAGGAAAGTCAGGACCTTTAGCGTCCATTACTGGTCTCAAAATAGTTAAGCATGCAGACATGTGCCCATAGTACATGGGGAGAAGAGCCACAGAAATCTGCTCTCCTCTACTGGCAAAGCCCCCTGGTTTTGCTACAGGTGAACTATTCACTGTCATGGACAGCTGGGAGGCTTTGCAGGGTGGTGCAAATGGCTGCAAAGTGCAAGCAGCCCTCTCTGTCTCCACCCCACCACGGAGCCTGGAGAAAGGACCTTCCCTGCAGACATAAGGTCACAAATTCTTCTTTTTCCCCTACATGGAGGAGCTATATGGTGGGGTCGCTCTTCAGCCCCTCTTGGCTAGCTCTGGTGCTAAGAAAAGCAGTTTCTGTGGTGGAGTTGAGCAAAAGCCCATCCACATAAGGAAATCAAACTAGTTCTGTATTTGCACAGCAAACAGCAGAAGGGAAACCAGTGCTTGCTGTTCCTGTCCAGCTACTGGGCCCTGCAAGCCCTGGGCTGGATGGCATTCAGGCCTGATTTCAGCACCACCCTCCTGCCTGAACTTTCCACTACATGGCTGGTTCCAGAGAAGAGCTGGTGGCTGAAGTGAGGATGAAATGGAAGGGCTGATGTCAGTCAGCCAGGGAGGATTTGCCTATAGAAAAGTGCTGGCAAATTTCCTCAGTGCTCCTGGCTCAAGGATAAGGCTGGGGGAGGCAGCCAGACATAAGCACATCCCATGCCAGAAACAGCCACTGAAGCATTGCTTGTACAGAACAACCGAAGAATCCAGAGCTGAGTTGAGAGAAAACTTAGGGCAGGTAGGGGAAGGATGCCTTGGAGGTTTAGGAATTGTCTTCAGGAAACCCTTTGGCTGCCATTCCACAGCTATGGAATCTGTGGTCAAATATAATTAAACACAGATGTTCCTGACCAAATAGCATTTAAGACTTCAGAAACTCGGGCTCAGGGCAGCTGAGGGAGACTGCTGATAGAGATATGCAGCCTCTCTCATCAGCCTCATTTCAGTCAGAAATTTAGGCTGTGCAGGAGTAAGATCAGCTGATGCGGTCTTGCCCAGGGTTTTACAGGGAGAGAAGGCAACTCCTGAAGGAGATGAGCTCACCTCTGCCTTCTGAGCTACCCCTCTGAGCAACGCTGGGGCCAGCTCTGTTGCTCAGAGATGGTTTGAGGACATGGTGCTACCAGCCCCTGTATCAGCAAAGTCCTCCATAAGCTTCATGGAGATGCCATCACCACTTGGGAGCCACGTACTTTGACTGCAGAGATGAGGCAACATTTATCCTGCTTTCTGCCTCCACAAAGGTAGGATTAGGACATCAGAAAGTCTGGGATTAGGATATCAGAAAGTCCTGCTGCTTAATCTTCCTTTGAAGGTACGTGGAAAAAGAAAGAAAAGAAGAAAAGGGAAGAACAGAACACTGAGGTTGGGTAGCCTGTGTGAGCAGCTGTGTAAAAAGAAAGTATTAGGGTAACAGATCTGAGCTTATCTTGTGGTATTGAGATGTCCTCAAGTACTCAGCCTTCCTTGGTGAATTTTTAGCACAAAATGAGAAACCTGAGTCAAAAGCCTCCACTGTGGTCTATACAGTGATGAGATATCCCCACCATCACCAGGCAAACCCTAGGCTTCCACCCCATCTTCCCTGTGCAAGGACTATTTTCACTCCCCGCTGCTGTAGTGCAGAGCAACTGAACGTTTTGTATGTGCCAGGGAAGTTTGGAGGCAGATGGGAAAAGTTGGCTGATATTTGGGAAGCACTGTGCCTGTGAAAGATGCCAGCACTCAGTGCCTGCAGGGGGCACCATATCCACTGCGGTGTCTTCCACGCTTATAGAAGCATAGAATCACCAGGTTGGAAGAGACCCATCAGATCATCGAGTCCAACCATTCCTATCAAGCACTAAACCATGCCCCTTAGCACATCGTCCACCTGTGCCTTAAACACCTCCAGGGAAGGCGACTCAACCACCTCCCTGGGCAGCCTGTTCAAGTGCCCAATGACCCTTTCTGTGAAAAAAAAATTTCTGATGTCCAGCCTGAACCTCCCCTGGCAGAGCTTGAGATCATTCCCTCTCATCCTGTCCCCTGTCACTTGGGAGAATAGGCCAGCACCCTCCTCTACACAACTTCATTTTAGGTGGTTGTAGAGAGCAATAAAGTCTATTTTTCTCCTCCTCTTCCAGAAAAGGGAAAGAAGAAATACCTGTGGGAGCTGTCTCTGGTTCAGCTTGGCAAGGGCTTTTCAAGACTGATCATGGTTCAAGAGGTGCAAGAAAATGAACTAAGCACCCAAAACATGTTCTTCTGTTCTGGCAGCTTCGCTTTGCTTTTCCAAGCTCTGCTCCAGCCTGGCCTCAGGCTGTGTGGAGGTAGAGGCTGCTCAGCCCTTTCTTGCCTTTCCCATTCAGTGATGCTTTGGCACATGCCCTTCAAAAAAAACCAAAACCAAAATTAAAAAATCTCGTTTTTCTGAGGCATTTTTGATTGCTTTCTGTGGGGAATACCTGCCTTTTTCATGCCTGCAGCATTATCAGTTTCCTGCTCCTGCAGAGCACTCCATACTCTGCAAAGCAGCAGGGCACTGTCTGTTTTGACTGCTTTTCCCCACCTCTTTGCCTGCTCTCAGAGCACAAATGTACAAGGGGACATGGGGAAGAGGAAAGTCTGTAAAACAGAGAACATTTGAATATCGAGAGGCAGAGGAAGAGTGGAAAGCAGGTACCTGCAGGGCTGGTGAGCTCAAGCCCCAGCATGGTGTGAGCAGAGTCGTCCGTGCAGTCATCCACAGGAACACGGGCAATAAAGTAATTTCTCTGTCTTTGTGGAGCTATGGCCTTGAAGTTTGCCTCTTAAGTCCATAGAGACCACGGACTGCAAATAACAGATGCCATCTGTCCACCATACCTCGTAAATCAGATTTTAATTGTCTCGGGGAGAGGGCTGTCTCCTGCCGTGTGCTGCAAACTGGGTCTGCAGGAGCTACGCTGCAAAATTTACATTTCTGAGATGGGTTAGTGATTAGGGCTCTGGCTTCATACTGAGGAGGCTGAAATTCAATTTCTACCCTCTCTCAGACTTCCTGGCTGATGGTGGAAAGTGGCTTAGACCATACCGATATTAATCAGGTAAGTGCAGATCTGATTTTCATCCCCTGGCTGATCTTCCTCCCCCCGCTCTGGAACCACAGCACATCTGCATCTAGCACGGGCAATGGGACTTCTGCAGTGAAGGACACCTTTGAGTCAGGACAAACAGGCCCTTTCAAGATCTGGGTTTGCACTATGAAAGGCAAAGCAACAGATTGCAGAGATGCTGGTGTCAGTGTGGCTGTCTCCTCCAGCGCTGTCAGCAGGCTCATTCGCACCAGCTACGGGCTTGCTCAGAAGATAAAGCATTTGTTTCAAGGGCTGCTGAATGCTGCAGCAGGTTACAGTCAGTGGTGGAGAAGAGAACCAGGGAGTGAAAAGGCACAAGGTCACACTTTGTCTGGTCTCATATAGCCCTTGTACAATTTTGTCAGGCAAACAATGTATTCCAATAATAATAAAATGGTCTGTTGAGGATAGTCAAAAGTACAGTGAACTGTCCTTATCCCTTTTTTTAATCATTATATATTGAAAAATCATTGCCAGTATTGCAGGAAGGCTGCAAACTACCTCTTTGTGAGTAAAGAATCAATAATTTGTTTTCTCCTTCCCTGTATGAAAACAATACCATTAAATCAGATTGGTTTATTAAAAAGGCAGTAGCCTCCAAGTGTGAATGACAAGGCTGATAACAGTCTGTCCATGGGGACATGCGGGTCTCTTCTCCAAAGCTTCTATGGACCTATTTATCAAAAAAGAGCTTATCGAGGCCTCTAAAAACATGGTGATTTATTAGTTGGCATGGCCAAGTTTTGAACAACATAGAAGTACCCCCATGGGCAAAGCAGATACAGCTCAGAGTTACCTTCTAGAAGCTCTGAGGCAAAGCTCTGCTCCTTCTCCTTTGTCTGTGCCATGAGGATTTGCCAGGCAGGATGGCTCCCTGCAGCCAACCTGCAGCTCACACACTTCAGCCATTTTAGGTGGAAGAAACGCATCCTTCCGGACCACATATTGTGAAATTGCAAGACAGTTGTTAGCTTGGTCATCTCCTGGGACAAGTCCAGTCCTATCAGCTCATCAAAACCCCAGCACAGAAGAAAACGATACATGAGGCAGGATGAAAGAAGACTGAGAATGATCTAATTGTTACAATGATCTAATCCATTGCTTTTCTTAATATGATACCGTTAGAGTTTAAGATTTTGAAGAGTGGTATGGTTTAGCCCCAGCGGGCAACGAAGAACCATGCAGCTTCTTGCTCAGCCCACCCTTCCTCCCCTGATGGGTCAGGGCTGAGAATTGGAAACAAAGAAGGTAAAACTCACTGGTTGGTATAAAAAGAGTTTAACAGGACAGCAAAAGAGGAGAAAAACAATAGCAAAGAAAGAATATACAGACTGAATGCCACACAGCCTAGACTGCTCACTGCCTGGAAAACACCACCAGGCATGCTCTGGAGCTCTGGTCTCCCCCCTGGCCACGTTCCCCAGTTAAATGCTGAGCACTGCATCATGGATCAGCTGTCCCATCTGTGTCCCCTCCAGCTTCTTGTGCACTTCCTGCCTTCGTGGTAAGAAAATTAACTCTATCCCAGCCAAAATCAGCCCAAAATGGTACAGGAGAAGAAATGTGCATTACATCAGCATCTGCTGACACACAGCAGAAGAAAACTTGCATCCTCACTTCACATCATTTTGTGTGAAATGTTTTTCCCTCATCTCCACAATGCAGCAGCAGTTGCAGATGGACTGAAGGTTAAGTAGCTAGATAGGGTGGAGGGTGCAAGGGCAGTATGGCTTGTATGGAAGCCATTTAATGAGGAATCACACAAATAAATGCCCCCCACTCCATACACCCCCTAGCTCTGCAGGACACATCTATGGAGATGCTTGGGGTGGAGCTATCTGAAGCTTTGGGCAGGACTCAGGCAGCTGCTATGAGGTGTCTGATCATAGAATCATAGAATCATAGAATCACCAGGTTGGAAGAGACCCACCAGATCATTGAGTCCAACCATTCCTATCAAACACTAAACCATGTCTCTCAGGACCTTGTCCACCTGTGCCTTAAACACCTCCAGGGAAGGTGAATCAGCCACCTCCCTGGGCAGCCTGTTCCAATGACCCTTTGTGTGAAAAACTTCCTAATCTCTAGCCTAAATCTCCCCTGGCAGAGCTTGAGCACCTTCTGGAAAAAAGGGCAACAAAGCAAGATTTTAAACACATGTTAATGAGGGGTAATGTGGTAGACAGGTAATGGGGTCAGCCCAGTCTTGTCTTATATGTGGACTGCCCTGTGGAACCCTTCTGCGGTACTGGGATGCATTTTAATCAGCACTCAGATATCAGACAGGATAAGAAAACACTCCCCTTCTTTCTCTGTAAAGGTTCAATCATTTATTCTACCAACACCACGGAAAGGTACCTTTAGCAACACATGTGTCATGAATAAATATTTTCAAAATAATTAACTTAATCTACATGTTAAAAAAACCCCACTTCCGTTGTGTAATGGTTGTAGAGATGGTATAAGAAAAAAAAAACAAACCTCTTCATCTCAGCACTGGACACTCTCTGTGATAGCTGTCAAAAATTGTTACTGTCAGGTCCTGGCAGTTTTGCACTGAGTTTACTGTGAAAAAAAAAATTTAAAAATCCATAAGTAGATCCAGCAGAGACTTAAGGAATAAGGGGAGAACTGCAGGCAAGCAGCTCAGGCTCCTCACCATTACCCTGGGTCCTGTTTCTGCAGCCACAGCCACACCTGCCATGGGGATGGACCCCGGCTGTTTGCGACCCCATTCCTAACCCATTTTGAGGTCTTGGCTCAGGCTTCTTTTGTAGAATCATAGAATCACCAGGTTGGAAAAGACCCATTGGATCATTGAGTCCTACAATTCCTATCATTTCCATAAGAAAGATTGGGTAAAGGGGCAGGGAGGAGGTGGAGGGCAGTGTTAAGGTAAAAGAGAGAAGGAAGAGGTGGGACCAAATGGAGAGGGTAAGACAGGAACACTCCCTTTTCAGAAGACCAAAGGAGACCACAGATTGAACTGAGTATTGAGCTGTTTTCTAATGAGCCTGCCACAGCATCATCAGGTGCATCAAAGAAAATCAGATCCTGGGGTGAAATGAACAGCTCAGTTCAATCCCTCTTAGTCTTCCTTACCACCCCTCCTCCCCCCACAAAATTCTTATCCCAATCCAGATGCTGAGTCCACTCTCAATTAGAAGGATGTCGTGACTGAGGTGTTGCCTCTGTTTACCTGTGAGACTGTGTAGTGTCTGGAGGATGCTGGGGTCATCAGAGAGCTACTTCTGGGTGTTTCCTGAGACCATTAGTGTTAGGGCCCATCTAACATGCTGCCTCTCACCTCTGGTGCAGCTGATGGGATGCAGGGGGATGCTGTGCTCACCTGTACCATGCACCATGCCATGGGTGCTGCCGCAAAGTACTGTGTGATGTGAGGTCCTGGGGCAGTCTCCCATTGGAAGTACACGGGTTCCACCATGCCACAAGTTATAGAATCATAGAATTGTTTAGGTTGGAAAAGACCTTTAAGATCATCAAATCCAACCACAAACCTCACACTGCCAAGTCTACCAGTGAACGATATCACTAAGCACCACGTCTACAGGTCTTTTAAATACATCTAGGGATGGTGACTCAACCATTTCCCTGGGCAGCCTGTTTCAATGCTTGAAAGCCTTTTGGAAAAGAAATGTTTCTTAATATTCCACCTAAACCTCCGCAGGAGCAACATGAGGCCATTTTATTTTGTCTTATTTCTTGTCACTTGAGAGAAGAGATCAACACCTATCGGGTAGTTGTAGAGAGTGATAAGGTTTTCCCTTATTCAACTCCTTTTCTCCAGACCAAACAGCTCCAGTTCCCTCAGCTGCTCCTTATAAGACTTGTTCTCCAGCCCCTTCACTGGCTTCATTGCCCTTCAGACACACTGCAGCATCTCAATGTCTGTCTTGTAGTGAGGTGCCCAAAACTGAACACAGTATTCAAGGTATTCAAGAAGCAGCCCCATGCTTCTCTCAGTGCGGGAACAGCAGTATCTTCCTGGCCTCACAGCTGTCTCTGAGCAATCCCAGTTTCCAGGCTTCAACTAGGGTTCCTGCAGGCTGGCAGAAGACCATCGAGCTGGAAACGTTGGAAGGAGACAACCAGTAGCAACCAGCCTCCACTTGGCCTCTCCCTCTGGGCTAGGACGGGAGAAGGGAACATTGGGTCTTGGGTAGAGCAGGGGACAAAGCTACTGGCCTGGGGTCAGAAGTCAGAAGGACTTTACAGGATTTACTGGGGAGTAGAGCAGAGGGAGATTTTGGTTTGGAGCTCTGATCTCCACCTGTAGCTGAAAGTATAGAGCAATCCCACAGCAAATGAGCCAGTGTGTGCAAACCCAGCACAACCTTAGTGGAGCCTGGGGAGTTCTCAACAAGGCTGGCTTCATCCAACATCTCTCCATGAAATCTTTCAACTCAAGACCCTTCTCATGAGCACCAGCATTTCTCCCTTCTCTCTCTCTCTCTCTCTCTGCAAAGGAAGAGAAATTAAAGATTAAACCTTGCCGAGAAAGAAAAAAAAATATAGGTCCTTTAAAACACAAAGTACAGCTACAACCAACAGCAGGAGTGAGGAAACAGCTTTTCTACATTTTCAGTGATGCTTAGCATGTAGGAAAATATTTCTCAGTTAAACACCCTCCCCCTGGTTTTGATTAATAGTTTGGCTCCAGCCTTATACAGAAAATTCCCTACCCCTCCCAGAACAGATAAATTGTAAAACATAACTAGCCCAGAGAAGAAATATCTACTGGATGTCTTTTTAACACTGTTTCTTTTTTCCTGCTGTAAAGCATTCCTCTTGTAAAAGCACTCTGGCTCTTCATGGCTTGTTTTCCTTGGATTTTATAGAGATACCTGTACTGAGCACATATGGACAACTAAGTCTTCATGTCACTTTTAATGCAGTGACACACACAAGATAAATGTGATAAAAAGAACAAGGCGAGTTGTTCCCAGCAAACAATTTATTTCTGCTTCTGAATTATCCATGAGGAGATCTAGATATGGGTTGTATTTTTCATGGTCAGCTGTTAGTCAAAATCGATGCTCTACATGACTGCATTCTGCCCTGCTGCTGGTTGCCCTGCAGCTTGCACCCACAGCCACTCTGCCCCTGCCAGGAAGTTTCTTCTGCCCATCACCTTGCCCAGGGAGACAGAGGTTTGCACAGGTTTTGCCTGAACACATTCTTGCAGCTTTGCAATCCTCTTCTGCTCCAAAGAGGACTCTGCACTGGGATTAATCTGCCACTGCTTTGGAGCACTTGGGGGAGTTATTGAGTACAAACTCAATACATCCTTTGTTCTTCTTTCAAGCTAATAAACAATAGATGTTCCCTTGAAAGGTAAGGGAACAGCTAATAAAATACTCACAAGCTCTGACTTTCAACCCCAATAAAATCCCAGCAATTTGATATTAAAGTCATCCTTAATCCCAAGCATTGAAAGTGATGTAGAAATGCCAACCCCCAAATGCTGAGAATACCACTGCTGTTTTCTCAACTTGCCTGGTAAAGAATCAGTTTGGAGGGCTTCCTCATTTCCTTTTGCCATGGGATGGATCAAAACATTTCACCTAAAACCTAGTAGTTAAAAATCAGGTGTTTGATCTATAGAGAAGTCATTGAGCAGATCTCCGCTCCAGATGCCACATAGGTTTGAACTAACTTCATCTACATTATAGTAATATAGAGGCAAAACACAATGTCTGCTCTACAATTTTCTTTTACAGTCCCCACAAATGAAAGCCTTCAATGGGTGCCCTTTGCTATTCATGATGCAGTCTCTTGAGACTGGAGGAAAGTAAAGATGAAAGATAGCAGGGAACATGTCTGGCTTCTCTGAGATAACCCTCTCACGTGGCAGAGGTCCTCTCTCTGGTTGGAGAGTCTGAATCACATGCCTCAAGGAGGAAATGGCTTTGATAAATGGTGGGGATTGAGGTCAACACACACATGGAAATAAAATAATTTATCGCTCACCCTGCTCAACAGCCCATTGACTTGGCCAGTAACCAGTGGGAGAGAACAGAGAAGATACCACCAAATGCAGAGAGGTTTGTGGTACCAAGAGCCAACTTTAATCCTACTTTCAAGGTAAGGTGTGCTACGCTAGTCCCAGTCTGGCCTGCCTAAGCCTGGTCTTGCACTGTCATGGGCTACTGGGACTGCACAATAGGGTTAGCCCAGGACTCAGTCTCAGATGGAGTCACAAAGGAGTAGTAGGAGGGCACCTGCTGGGTTCAGTCAGTGCGTGCTTGCCATTTTGCTCAGTGGAAAGGAGAGCACACGTCATCTGACTGCACACCACCGTGAGTTCATGGTTTCTTAATTCTCTTTTGCTCAGGCCAATGGCCAGCTTGCTCCATTTAGTTAAATGAGGAGGAAGAGGAGGAGTGGAACCAGGAGAAGCTGCTTGGCAGGAGCTCAGTCCCCAGGCATCATGTTTTCCAGTAATAGGTGGTATATGCCGCTCTCCCTGGCTGCTTGGGCATCAGAAACATGAAACCTGGGGGCTGGCCTTCTGGAGAACTCTAAGGACACCTCCCTCAGCGCCATTTCCCCAGGGTGACTCTCCTTTTTTGCCTCTGTCTCCTGGCAGCCCCTTTGGTTCTTCCACCTCCTTGCTGCTGCTCCACTGGCACCAGCGGGATGCCTGGTAAGAACTGTCAGGAGCCTGGGAACAAGTCTGAAAGTCGGAGGGAAACAGGAAAGATGCAGCATTAGTTACAATGGCTTGAGACCAGCTGGAACCATCATGACAAGTTAACCAAGGAGAAAACAGCTCATGGCTCAGGGACAAGGCATCTCAGGGAGTTCGGCGAGGGATGCCAGATGAAAATCACCACATGCCAGGCCCCTGTCCCTCTCTGGCCCTGGAGCATCGCCCTGGCATCACCATGAAGGCAGCTTAGATAATGAGAAAACAGCAAGCCCACCAGAAGCAGCATTTTCCTTTGAAGCTTTGCCATTGCACATGGCCTCCAAGATCATCAGGGTTTGAGCTGCCTGTTTAGCTAAACTGGGAAATTAATTATCCTAAGCTGTGCCTCCAAGTGAATGTTGGGCAGCTCAGAGATGCCTCGTCTTGAGCCACCAAGTCAAGGTCAGTGAAGCAGCCCAGAGCATCATTGCTTGGTGTGCTGTAGGAACATTGCTTTCCATAGGCAGGACATTACGTGGAATTTCAAAATACCTGGAGGTTTTGGTAGCTGGAGAGATGGGCTGGAGTAGTGGCAGATGCACAACAGGTATCTGTTTCTGCTAGAGATACCATTGTGGTTACTTAAACGCCTTAAATGGAAATGGACAAAAACTATTAAAATAAATGGCACTGGTTTTATGCTTCTTTTTGCCTCTGCTTCAAGCTGTCAATTTATGGTTACACTGAATTTATAGATAGCATTTTCAGAATGTTTCTTTGCAAAGTTGCTAATAGTCAGGCTATTTTGATTCTGCAGCAACGGATGGGCTTTCCCATGAGTCGGGGATCTTCAGACTTAAGCAATAACAGGATCCCTTTTATATCCAGTTACAGATTTCCCCTCTGCTGTAAATCTGTGTCAAGGTAGGTATGCTCCCCAGGCAGCCCAAGCAGCAGGATCTTCCAGGTTCCATGGTCCTAGCAAAGCTGGCTGTGCCTCCAACACTGTACACGTATTTCATGCCTCTCTGCTTTGGTCCTTTTCCCAGGAAGCAATTACATTCAAGAGCCTGATTTTCGTTTATTCCTCTGCAACCTGTGTTGTTGTTTACATGAAGGCAAAGAGTATGAAAAAAAACTATTAAACCAGAAAAGGGGGGGGAAAATAGGGAAAAACACCCTGGAGCTGCAGTTGGATGCACTGACTGCACCTGGTTCGGTTCAGGCTTGTTTTCTTTTCCTGAAGCTGTTGATCACCTGGTGGTGCTAATATTTTCCTAAAGTTTATATAGGATTGACTTTAAAGGGTTATTTTTATTTCCACCAGTCAGAGAGCATCTTCAGGTAAAGGATTTGTCTGGCTTGGAGCACAACCTGAGGGGCCCTACTGTTCTGTGCGAGTAGTTCTGGGGTTTTTGTTTCCCTCTTAAATGCTATTGCTTTGAAAGAGAGCTGAGAGCACAGAGCTGAAACCCTTCCCTAGATTTCTGTGGGTCATTTGTATGTGGTGCTTATCTAAGTGGCCCTCACCTGAGCTGCTGGGGAGCCTGCATCAAGCTGGTCACTGATGTGCTCTGCTCCTGCTTTTTATAAGCTATGGATAAGGATCAGGAGCAGGGTAAGACCTTGGGAAAAAACCATATAGGCAGCTGTGTCCTTAAACAGCCTGATGAGGCCCTCACCTTCACCACTGCTGTAGTAAACAGAGATCTCCCGAGCCTGGGTCAGGAGAAATCCTGGCTTTTTGAATAGGAATATGATTAAATTAGGTCCTTGGTCTGAAAGGTGACGGCACCTAGAAGGGGAACACACATGATAGAGAATGAAGCCAATTGCTTTTTGGCAGTTTTCTTTTGGTCTGCATGGGTGCACCCAAGCTGTGTAGCACACTTTTTGGGGGGGAAAAGTTTGCCCTGAGATTTCCACCAAAAATTCTGTATTGCAGGAATTTCTCAGGTCAGCCTCACCAGTTTCTCAGCCCTTCCTCCAGCCTGAGAAAAGGAGAATGGCCTACGTAAACCACTATTTAGTAAGAAACCACCTTCTAACCCCTAAGGAGTAGTTGAAAATTGTTTCAAAACTAGTTTTGAATGGGAACCTAGCACTGGAATTAAGTATTTTCATTTAGTGATTATATCCCTAATAGAGTTGATTTGTTTTTTGGTTTTGTTTTTTTGGGGTTTTTTTTAGTGATGGGAAGGAGGGAGGAAAAATTGTCAAAGAAACGAAGAGTTTCTCACTGAAGCAGCTGGGATATATGACTGTGGCATCTGGCCTCATGGAGCTGCAGCAGCGATGCTTTCTTGTCCCACTTCTCCAAGAAGGCAGCTCCTTTCATGCATTAGAATAAAGCAGAGGATGTCCTGCAGAGTTACCTTCTTGCCAAAATTGAGCAACCAGAAGGTGAGAAAAGAACAAGAACCCAAAGCACCTGAAACCCTCACTCCCAGGCCATGTTGTCAAACTGAATCCTATTCTTCCCCTCAAGCAAAATACATTTCAAATTGCTCCTCTGAAGCACCATCATAATCCTGAGGGAGGAATTTGGAAGAAGAAGAAAGAAGGAAAGAGATTTTTCACAACTGTCTGGCTCTGAAACGGAAAGGTATTCATGCGTGAAGGAAAGCACTTTTATCTGCCTGAAGGAAATAGATGAAAACAAAAAAAAGATGTTTATGAAATATGGAGGGCTGCACTCATCTTTCTATCAGGCTGTACAACGGTGCCATCAGGAGCTTCCTGGCCACAGCTGGAGACACCTTGGTGTTTTCCCTTGGATTTCTCATCCCTGTTCTCTGCCCAAAGTCCAACTCAAATTTTCCATCTTCTGATGGCAAAACAGAAGGAGTCTAGAGGAAGGGAATAAAAAGAACAAAGTAATGGAGAATGACACAAATCCTTGAAACAGAGGAGCAGGATTGGGAAGAGGGCGTGTACAAACAGCAAATCTTGGGAGTCCCTGGCTAATACTGCAGCTTAGATCTACAGTCCTCCACTGGTCTCTCATCAAAAAAAATAGGAGACTCTCCAGTAAGTTACCCCAAGTGGCAATGCCCCACATACTACCTCCCAATCTTCCCTGCTTCCTGCAGTGAGAATCCCAAGCACATTTCATGAAAGCATTGGCCAGGTGGCCACCAGTGCCCACACCTTCCTAGTCAGCTTGAGCAGCAGCCCGAGGCTCTACTTCCTAACCCAGATCTGCCACACCTTACCATCAATAAGACACACAAGAACATCAGGATGTTGCACTGTCCTTGCTGAGTTCTTCCAGAAAGTCTTTTCCTTGAGTCATATATTGGTGTTTGGTGGGCAGACATGCAGCTAGGTCGATAGAACAAGCATTAGATCTTTCTAAATGAGGAGAAATGGGCATCACCTACCAAAAGGCGGGGGTGAAGGAGGTAAGGAGCCTGCCTGAGCCAACTTGCACAGCCCCACTCCATGCCCATATGGTGGTAGCTATGTCAGGAAAAGCAAAATATGGGAGGAGATGACTCTAGCCAGCCCAGACCTGATTACACCCAAGTGGAAAGGACATGCGAGGTGCTGTGGGGTGGGCAGCCAACAAACCCCATTCGTCTCTGCCTCTGGGCAAGTTTCCCTGCAGCAGGGCTGGGGAATCTACTGGGCAAGTCCTACAGCTCTGTGCTCACCCAAGTCTGCAATTTGTACCTGCTGGGAAGTCACCGTCACCCTCCAAGGAGCCCGTGTGGACACTACTTGCAAATAGTCCCTGAATGCAAGCAGACCTGGCCTCTGGGCTGAAGGGTAGGGAAAGGCCAGGATTAAGCTCTGTTTTCTTCAGTATAGCTGAAATCACCCTAAATCAAGACATCCATCGGAGTCCATACAGGAGCTGCCATCCAAGTACCTGCTCATGGATGGCAACAGGGACCCAGCAGATTTTTGCTGGGCACATTGAAGAAGCAGGAGGAACTGACTCATCATGGAAATGTCACACTTACAGAAATGTCCATAGGAAAACACTGTGGGAAACGCACACATAGTAGGAAAATAAGATTGCTGCTGCCTGCAGACTGTCCCATCTCCACCTACCTTACCTCCATGCTGGCCAAGATGGAGGAGGTGACTGCTGGTGCTGGTGACCAGAATAACATCAAAGTAAGGAAGGACAAAGGAACAGGGAGTCTCTAGGACAGAGAAGAGAGATGCTGAACTGAGTGGATGTGTCTGGGGATGCTACATTATGCATACTGGGACATGGCTAACCCAGAAGGTAAATCAGGCAATTTGAGTGAACCATTCAAATAAACACCAGACAAAGGGAAACTCAATTAAATTTTAAAGGCAACACATTTTCAAATGGCAGGACTAAGCAGCACTTTAAAGGTGGTGATTGCTGCCAAGTTATTTTGAGCAAACAGGCAACTATTTGGTTTATTTGTCTGAACGTGCCAACTATTAATTTAGTAATCAGCATGTTCTGAAGGGATGATTTGAGAGTGTGACAAGGAGGGCCAGCCCCTCAGTCAATGTAAATTCACACCAGCTTGCTGTGTCGCAGCCAGCCCCATGCTAGTCGAGGGTTTGTCTCAAGCCTCCTTAGCAGGGACGTGCTGGGGGATGTGACTTCTCTTACATAAGGACGGTGATATGCCTCACACACATGCAGATGGTGATGCCTCTTATACCACCCACAGCACAGATGGACTGTCAGTCATCACATTGAAAGTCATTCCAAGAGTGTGACTACTCTGAGTCCAGCAGGGAAAAATTAAGTGCTCTTATCCACTAAACCTTCCATGCCTTACACTGCACAGGCTCCAGACGCAAAAATATTGTAGAAATAAGTCTGCTATTTACACAGCTCAGCAGATGAGATACAGAGATAAAGACGCAGAAGTCACCCTTTTGTTTAATATAAATTAAACAATGTTGTGCTTATAGCATCCCTTTCACTCTGGGTTCCCACAAAGCAACAATCTCCTTGCTGCGTGTATGAACCAGCTTCTGCCCTAAAGAGGTTAAAGGTTCTGATCAGAGCCCTTGCCAACCAGCCTCCATTGAATGCAGCTCTGCCTCAGAGTCATCTCCCTCAACAACCTGTGGGGTCTTAAAATAAATGATTTCCTAGATGTTATAATTTAACTGGGATTCTGTGAGGTGCTGGTATCGTGGGACGAGCCATCCACATAATCCAGAGAGGTGGGTGTGTGGAGCCCTAGAGACACGAGCAAAAAGGTGGCCTCAAATGAAAGGAGAAAACAAATAAATCAGTAGACACCTTTGAAAAATATTCCCATTGATTACTTGGAGTAACATACTTAGTTGTTACAGACTGAGGTGATGAAGCCAAAAAAAGCACTTCACATGATTTCTCACCAAAATCTTCTAAGACATGGTACGGTGTCACCTGCAAATGTACTTCCTAAGCTGTCTTTTAAAGGGCTTGTTTTTCCCTTTAATTTTCCTTCCCTCCACAATAGTTCTCAAAAGTCCTAAATTATTGTCCTTAAGAATTATTATTTCCTCAAGAAATGGATTTGTTTGAAAGAATCAGGAGAGGGGAGAGGGATGAGACAGAAAAATCTCAATTGGAACGATGCAAAATCAAATATTTTGATTAAGTATCTTCAGTGGCTTTCTGGAGGTGTAAAACATGCATCGGGTGGCCAGTCTGGATTATAGCAAGCATATCACTACCTGCCCCTATCATCCACAGGCAGCCTTTGAGAAGAAAGGAGTCAGAAGCTGGAGAAATCCATAGAGCCAGTAAAAAAAAGTGCAGTAACTATGCTAAGCAGAAGCTACCCAGTGATAATTTATGGCAGGTAAGGTTTTTTGTGGATGAAGTTTAGGATTCTGGTCTTCTGTAAGGCCTTTGACATGATCCCCCACAACATCCTTCTCTCTAAATCAGAGAGAAAGAGATGGATTTGAGGATTGGACCGTTTGGTGTACAAGAAATTGGTTGGATGGTCACCAGAGGGTAGAGGTTAACGGCTCAATATTCTGATGGAGACTGTTGACAAGTGGTGTCCCTCAGTGGTCTGTATTTGGAGCAGGACTGTTTGATATCTTCATCAGTGACACAGACAGCGGGTTTGAGTGCACCCGCAGCAAGTTTGCAGACGACACCAAGCAGAGCGGTGTGGCTGACACACCTGAGGGACAGGATGCCACCCAGAGGGACCTGGACAAGCAGGTCCACGTGAACCTCTATGAGGTTCAACAAGGCCATGTACAGGGTCCTCTGACTGGGTTGGGGCAAACAGGGCACCTACTGCTAAATGACATCATATAGAGGACAATTCCTGCCTGGAAATAAAGGTTTTAAAGCAACATATTATTATTTCTCAGCTTGTCAGGTTCCTGAGAAGATGAAAAACCAGTGCTCTAGAAAATATCTAATGTAAGCTCCCACAGGTGAACATTCCAAAGGCCTCCAGCCAGGCTGCTTGGAACAAGTCCCTCCACCACTCAATAGTCCTTGTCTGTCTAGAAACAATCTGGAATAGTCGCTTTTCAGCCCTCAATTTGTCCTAATCTAACCTGCTCCAAGCTTTTCCAGGCTACACGCCCAAGGCAACTGGGCTACTGTTATTTTGAGCAAGTGGTGGTCCATTAAAGACAAGTGACATCTGTAAAACCCAACTCTCCAAAGCCCTGAGGGCAGCATGTCCTTCTCAAAAAACACATCAAAACCAGACTGGAGTTGAGCTTCTCCAGAAATGTTTATGTTCTTTGATATGGTTTAGAGAAAGAGTTTGTGCTATAACCAATGGAAAATAACAGTAGCATGAATTGCCCTGGCTCTGTTAAAGTCACTATTGCACTTGGGAAGTCCTGCAGAGAACCTTATTAACATACAACCTGCAGCTCCTACCCCAACATCAACAAGTGTGCAAGCTGGTAAATGCTCCATTCATACTTTCTGCACCCTCATACACATCAGAAAGGAGCCTCCTGCAGTAGCAAGCTACTTGGAGCTAATTAAAATGAGATATGGAACTGCAGCCAGAGGAAATCCTCCTAGGTGATCCATCTCCAGAAGCATGGCCAAGGCCAGCAGCAGTGAGTTCAAGACCAGCTTGCTATTAGCATCCTGCACTGTCCCCAGAGAGCTTCGGATTTAAACCCAGCTATTTCTCTTCTTCCAGGACAGCAGGGCCAGACAGCACCACAGAGCTTAATGTATTTGCTTTGGAAGCAAACTCAAATGATGCAGTAGTGGAAGGAGTGAGTCTCTCACAGAACACAACTTATCAAAAGGTGCCCCATACACTTGTCTGAGGAACAAGCTGGTTTGGGAACGCAGTAATCCAGCTCCAGCCCTGCCTTCCTGGTGTGCGGGAGATTCAGCTGCACGCCCTGCACATGGAGAGCCCGCATTTGCTACAAGATGAAACTTCAGGCAATGCTGGAAGGAAAGCATTCCTTCCATTCAGTCAAGAATTTGCATTGACAAGAGTATCCCGATGGGTTTTCTTGAAACGTGAATTCTGGAGGCTGTATGAAAGAACACTTGTATGAACTAAGGGAGACTAACAGCCTGTGGGACAGGGGAGGATCAGAAGCAAAAAAAATGGAATGGGTCTACAGAGCTCTGATGGCAAAGTTACTAAAAGGAAAGAAATTTCCCTATGTCAAGATGCTAGCACTCCAGCACAGTTCTTGAGGTAGTAAAAGCATAACACGACTGTGCCCAATTTATGACAGCTACAGGCTGGAGCGTGTACTCTCAGTGCTGCATGCTCTGCTCTGGCACAGGAGGAATTTGGGTAGAGAAATTCTGATACTGGGCAGATGCAACAGCACCATCACAACTCCGGTGTTTAAGATACCTCAGAATTTGAAAAGGAAAAAAACTTTTTTGTTTCTGCCTTGTGAAAGTACTCTCAGCATCAGTGAGGAAGACAGAACCTGAATGCACATTTTGGGAAGTACATTTGACTACCTTCTGGACAAAGTCTCTGGATGCAAAAGACCACTTCAAGCTAGAGTTAAGAGCACGGAAATCCACATAGATGACACTTTATTGCTCTGTAGCCAATTTTGCTGATTAGAATCATTAGGATAGTAGAAGAAAATAGTTAATGTGCTGTAACCAACCTGCAAATGTTAGAAAATCTGCAATCATATGAAACTAATTTTAAGGGAAATTGGACGGTCTACAAATTGCAGGCAAAGGATTGCTACAAAAACTGAGAAAGGCAGGCAGGAAAGAAAAACACAGACCAATACCCAGCTCAGGACAAAAGATGGGTAGAACACAGGCAGCTGACACAACCAAACAAAATTACTTCTGAAAACTGATGCAAAACAAGCACTGACTAAATTTTAACCTTCCAGAGACTCACTCAGTACTGACTTCACAGAGTGCCAACATTACCACCACCTTTGCAAGAGCCAGCAGGATGGTAGGATAGTGCTTACACTTAAATGGATGTGGGTATACCAGGTTGCTGCAATCATGAGTGGGAACTAATCAGCCAGTGAGGTCTTGATGAGCTCCAGGTCCTGATGACTTCTCTGAACAGCCTGCTCTCATGTCTGTTGCCTGTTCATGAGGTTTTTCTCACCTCAACTCTGACATTTTGCACCTAAGCAGGAATAACATCCTGCACCAGTACTGGTTAGGGACTGACCTGCTGAAAAGCAGCTCTGCAGAGAAAGACCTGGGAGTCCTAGTGGACAAGATGCTAACCATGAGCCAGCAACCTGCCCTCATAGCCAAGAAGGCCAGGGGTATCGTGGGGTCAATTAACTACAGCGTAGCAAGTAGATCAAGGGACATTACCGCCTCCCTCTACTCTGCCCTAGTGAGGTCTTTTCTGGAGTGCTGTGTGCAAGTCCAGGCTCCCCAGTTCAAGAAATTAAAAGATCTACTGGACTGAGTCCAGTACAGGGCTACAAAGATGATTAGGGGACTGGAGCATCTCTCTTATGAGGAAAGGATGAGAAACCTGGGTCTGTTCAGCCTGGAGAAGACTAAGAGGGACTTTATCAATGCTTATAAATATCTAAAGGGTGAGTGTCAAGAGGATGGGGCCAGACTCTCTTTGGTGGCACCCAGTGACAGGAAAGGGGCAATGGGAACACAAAGTTCCATCTCTACAGGGAGAAAAATGTCATTGCTGTGGGGGTGACAGAGCACTGGAACAGGCTGCCGAGGGAGGTTGTGGAGTCTTCTTCTCTGCAGATATTCAAAACCTACCTCAACAAATTCCTGTGCAATCTACTCTACGTGAAACCACTTCAGCAGGGGAGTTGGACTGGATGATCTCCAGAGGTCTCTTCCAACCCCTACCATTCTACGATCCATAGCATGTGATGTGCAGCCACATGGAGACTTTGGGACACAGTTCAGACACTTCACTTCAGCAACAAGCCCATTTTGTCCTAAGAAATCAACAGCAGGAATTGTTTTGTGCCCCTTTAAAATATCAAGGCAAAAAGTACTAGTTGGCAAGGCTACAATGGCAATGCAATCACAGATTTTAGGATTGTCACTTTGGGTATTTTTTCCCTCCCTTTAAATCATACACATTTGTAAACAAAGTAGGACATAAAGAAAATGAATATACAGAAGTAGCACTTGCCTGAAGGGGCAAAGTTGTACCATGGTGTTTCATTCATTTTTCAACCCTCTTGTTTCTTGTCTGATTTGTACAGCAATGTTTTTCTCCCCGTTTCTCTAGAACTCATTATCCTGCCTTGAGATGCTCGTCTGTCAGCCCATCATTCAGAAGGCAAGCCATTTATGCTACTGTTCAAACATTCATCCAGACCACGGGAGGACTGTGGGGACTAGTGAGCGGGAGAAGAAAGCACCTTTCTTATTGCTTTAACACTGGTTATAAGCTATGGAGGATGCTGACTTCTATCAGTTGAAACATCTTATGCTCCTATGCTCCTGCCCATTTTTACCTCTCTTCTCCAAAGCCTGTATTTTTGACACAGCGCTCTTTTTCAGTGACAGCATCTTCTAGGGTTTCCACTCTAAAGGAGAAACGTGCACGATCAGGTCCGAAGTAGGCACTGTGTTACTCCAGCAATGAAGCCAGGACTCTAATCTCAGAGAAAACAAGTCTGAGTCTACATTAAACTTGGCCTCCTCCCACCAATATCCAGGTAAACCTGTGCCCAGAAAGCTTCCCTTTGCTTCCCCACCTGCCCTTTACTTAGCAAAACACGTACCTGTTAGTAGATGTTATCAACAGATTATTCCAATCAAACACCAAAAGGAAGGATTTTCTTTACAAAGACTGCTCTAAGCTAAACCTCTATCCCATTAGCTTTTCCAAACCATGACATGTATGTAACTCACAAAATGAAAACAGATCTTAAACACAGTAAATTACTTTATCCTCTCCATCCCTCCTATCTCCCATCTGCTTTGCCAGCCCTTTGCTATTAGGGTGCAGTAAAATCTGATTTTAAACATAAAGCTGACACTGCAGTCTCATTCTTTTCAGCCAAAATATGAAGAATAAAAGCAACCAATGTACACGTTTTATCACAGCAATAGATAAATCTATCACAATAACCATTTTGACAGATAATAAAAAGGAAAAAAATATGGAGGAGGTTTACAGCAGTTTAATGAAGGCTCTTGTACTGAATCTTGAACTCAAAGTTACAGTCAGTTATAGAAAAAAGTAACTTACAATGAAAAAGCTGACAAGAATTGCCCACCTAGCCATGGAACCGACTGTGGTTTAACACTGTGCTTAAATACTCACCACACAATAGAAACGAATTTAAATCACGACTAAGGTACACACAATTCACTTCCATTCTGTTTTCAATTACATGTATTCAGCATGTAATTTAACCTCTGGAAGGTACTCTGAAGAATCACAGAGGTTTCTTTTTAAAAAACACTCATTGGAAATAAATACCATTTAAAGAACACACGTGGAGTGCAATAAAACGGACACTTAGGCACTGGTACTAGTTCTCTTCAGTCCCCTACGAACTACAAGACAAGAAGTTTTAAACCACAGATGGAGTGGAAAGCAGGGCAGAGCTGTACAGGTAGCACGGCAGGTTATGTACTACACAAGAGCACATCTGCAAAAGGTCCCAGGAGATTTTTGTTGAAGATGCAGCGTATCCACACCAGGTATATTGTGAAAGGTTTAATGTTTTCTGAGAAGGTGTGATTCTGATGGGACAATATATAAGGCATGTAAGTATTTTCACCTTGCTCTTGGATCCACACTTCGTATTTCACTTCTCTGACCTTCAGATACTTCAGGTTCCAGGGGATCTGCCAGGAAACAGCAAGTTTAGCTTCAGTTGTGCCCTGGACAGAGGCTTGACACTTGGCATCCCTCACTTTGCCAGGGTAGAGGCTACCAAACCACTTGTTCTTCTTGGATCCAGGCTTAGACTTCACAGTCTGTCTGATCACATGGATGAGAGAAGGGATGTTCACCTTTGTGTCCTGGTAGGCACGGAACAGCCACTCTGGGTTGCGGCAGCAGAGGTGCCGCGGCACCTCTGTGCTCTTAATGATGCGCTCTTGCTCAGCTTTGTCCAGATGAGCAATCCCACCCTGATCCCAGGGTCTGTCTGGGTAAGTAACGGTGTCTTCCCTGTTGGTGTTCTGCCAGGTGATGTATTGCAGGTCCATGCCAGGAAGGGTTGCCAGGGTTTTGTAAGGGGTATAGTGTTCAGGGTTGATAGCATAAGGGAAGAGCTCCACCACTGTGGCACCTCTTGGCAGGAAGAGAGACATGACTAATTGGGCTCCATGCATGCTGACCAGCATGGACGCATTGCTGATCAACCGGACAATGTCAGAAAATGAATGCTCCTCCAGAGAGACGGCAATGGTTTTCATCTGAAACTCCTGAGCAAGAGCCAGGATTAGTTCTGCCTCATTTAGGATAAGTCTGTTGATTGTTCGACTGAACACTATGATGTACTCCTCACTGGAGCTTTCCTCCAAGCTGATGTTCAGCTTCTGCATCATGAATTTGGTGAACTGCCTGATCTCGTTACCAGAAACCAAGATGTTAGCCTTTGGCCCTTGTGGCTGGACAAATCCATACTGGTACCAGGTGGTGATTTTGGACAGTCCCACATATGATTTTGTAAAGCAGAGGAGCTTGCCCAGGGTTTTAAGCTGCTCCCTGAGGAGCGGCTGCTTGTTACTCAGTAACTTGTAGAGGTCAAAATGAACACCTTCACTCCACCCTTCCATGAAGAAGAGCCGTGCCTCCAGATCTAAATCAGAGAATTGCTGCATGGTATAATAAATAGGGAGGAGGTCATCATGAAAGACGTGCATCAGGTTGTCTGGGTTGAACCTGTTACTGATCAGTGCCACATCAGGCACAAAGACTGGCTTTGGCATAAATTTCAGTGCAGCAGCTGGCAGCTCCACAAAGTTGAAGTACTGAGTGTTGTGATCTTCCACCGAGGAGAGGTCGAGCAGTGCCGGCTGGAACCTCCGGGAGCCAAGGTTAGGCAGCATGACCGAGGAGTTGCTGTGAAAGTAGATGAATTCCTCAGCCTCGGTAGAGTAGCAGAGGGACTGAAAGCGGCAGATGCGATCAGTGTGCATCCTGCCAGTGCACACCATCCTGGTACCGTCCTCCACCAGTGCCTGCAGAGCTGCCTGGTAGTCAATCTGAGCCTGAGAGAGTTCCTGAGACTGACGTGTGAGAGCCAACTCCTCTTCAACCATGAAGGCATGTTCTCGCAGTCTGATGTACTTCCACAGCACAGCAGCGAGGAGAGACACGAGCAGGGCATTAAACACAGCTGCTATGCTCATTCTGTAGTTAGATCCTAGCAAGACAACAGGCGGGGAATGCAATGGAGAGGGGACGCATTGTTAACGCTCCTTGACATGGTCAGGGCAAAGATCTGTGGAAAATAAACCAAGAAAGAAAGCATTTAAACATCAAGTTTACAGTTTCACCATAAATGGCATTTTATGGACTATTCCAGAGAGCTTAGGCTTTTGTTTTCCCAGCATTTTTCCCCCTTCCAAGGAATGAGGGAAAAGAAGAAAAAGAGTATCAAAGCACTATCCAAAACTGAAAAAAAGGCAAACAGAACTGGGAGCTGCTCTACAGGAAGGCTTCCTCTCTCATTTTCTTTTCTACCCTTTTGGAGAAGAAAAAGAGTTTGAGGATGAGCTCTAAGAAGCTTTGTCAGAAAAAAATGGTATGTTCCCTGGGACTTTGTCTCCCTCTGCTTTCTGCAGACCAGTCCAGCAGGAAGAGGAAAGACAGCACTACAATCACTGGGCCACTTGCACAGGACTTGGGAGCCCCAGCTGCTTCTCTCAATCTGCCATAGGCCTTTTGCATGCCTGCGAGCACCCAACTCTCGCCTTTCCTGTGCAGATAATAGTAGAAGGAGTATTGCTAAGTACAGATATTGCTACACTCCATTCCAATATGAAATGTGAACTGGTGAATGTAATTTAATTTTACTGGGGGGGAAGGGAAGGATTTGCAAGTCTACAGACTGCCCTGTGGTTGACTCCCAAGTCACTCAGTCATTTCTTAGACTGCAGTCTGGGATCAAAGGCTAGGAGCTGCCATTGCCTTCCAAAAGAAATACTGGCCTGGGAGAGAAGAAGAGCTCTCCTCTTTATTCAAGGAGCTGATGTTTCATTAAAACAACCAAACATTAATTTAAGTGTGACTTGCACCAGTACAGCCCACCCTTACACAAATGGGAAGGTGAAACATATGAAGTGTTTCCAGTGTTGGTGTTTTCCCATCCCAACCAGGCAATCTCTTCGGCGCTGCTCCAAGGCCTCCCTGTTACATTTTATGTTATGGGAGTGGTCCTGCCACTTTTTTTCTTTCTATGTAGAAACAACTGGCTTATATTAGAGAATTGATTATATTTTCAACTGTGAACTTCAATGGAGGTATTGATTCACCTACAGTATATATGGGCTCCGATCTTCATTATGCATCAAGGTTCACTGCTAGTCAGGCTGTAAATAATTGCTCCCATGACTCACTGGGAACTGTAGGAAGGGAAATTTCTGATTGGAAAACCTGATGAGACCATTTCTAAATGCAGTTTTAAAGGCAGCAATTTAAACTCCCTTTGATGCAAGCTTGGAGGGAGGGGAAAAAAAGCAACATCTCAAGCACGTGCTCTGACATCCCAAGGAATACTGCCTTAGCATTTTAACCCAGATATACTTGTTCTCACATGCTGGAGTGGAAGAAGACAGCAAGGAATATTTAGGATCAAAGTACACACCTATTCTACTGTCCGGGGAGGTCTTTTGAAAGGAGAGTTTGCAGCCTAAAATCCAGATCCTGCAGTCCGCCTCATGCAGCTTGAAATTTAATGAAGAATCATTCATGGAATTCAATGAAGCCAGAAGGGATCCCTGCAGCTTCTGAGATCACAACAACCTGTGAGATCCCTGTCTTAGGAAGACCCAAAGCTATGTCAGAGACTGAATAATGCCAAAGAATTGAGTGCTAGCTGTGAGCCACACAGATTCAAGAGGTGGTCTCTGGGGATCTGAGCAACAAATTCATTTCAATTTCAGAGCAGCTCTAGCTACTCAAATGGAAAAGAAATGAAGTCCACCTCCTTTGGCAAGTGGTCTGAAAAACTGCCTCATTTAGCAACTCCCTAAAAGCAAGCAGCAAATTAAAAAGATAGGTTTTTTTTCATTTCAGCCATGGAAAACGAAATGGGAATGGACCCAGAGCGGTCACCTAATTACAAGGGCAGGATCAGCACTCCATAAACCACTCCTCAAAAATGCTTATCTATCTCATTCCTAATGCTTACTCATCTCTTCAGCCAGTCTCTAGCAATAAAGGCATGAAGGACCACAACAAGCTCTTTCCGAACATTCATATTTTGGTTCTAGCACAGCAATTTAAACCTGGTCTTGTGCTGGGTGCCACAGATGTCTTGCACAGGCAAAGGATGGCTGTCACATCACCTCTTGATCTTTCCTTCTCTACAACAGACGACGACTACTGCTCCTTATGGCTTTGTAACTTTCATCCATAGCTGTCCCATGGGTGACCTTGAATGGAAATCTACTGGGGACAGAGGTACAGCACCAGTTTTTAGGAAAATGGTTTTTTGATGGGGACAGATCTAAATTTATTTTCTAGGTACCAGATTTCCCAAAGCATCATTTAACCTCTCACTATCTTTGAAACACATCTAACATTATCATCTAACTCTCCACATAACCTCTCATCTTGTGAGTGCTGCTTTAAATGACTTCAGCATCATCATCAAAGAACGGACCAAGCCCAAACAGCCACATGCAAAGCCTGCAAGTCAGTACCTGAAGATCTTTAGCAATTAAGTCCTCTGCCACAAGCACACACTTCAAATGAAGACCAGTCTGCAGGTATTGTGAAAGTTAACTACTGCAGGTCAGAAGTCCAAAGCAACTACAACTCCAAGATGCAAGAACTCGGCAGAGGCAGGAAAAACACACACAACCTCTTTATTATTCCAGTACAGTGCATAGAGCATGTATGTTTGGGGCTTTCAAAGGTATCAGAGGCCAGCAGTCCATAAAAACATCACCGACACCACCTGCATCACACAGACATCTCAGTGGTAGAAAGCTCCACTAACCATTACAAACCCCTCAAGTCAAACAGGCTTCCTTGGAAACAGTCTATTCTAATGTTCACCCCTGACTGATTTGTTCTTTCCTCTCCAGACCCAAGGGAAGGGCATAAGAGGCACTTCAGAGATGCGGCCTGATGGATGCAGCCAGTGTTCAGAGGTTAGCATTTTCATCTCAGATTCCGCTAGAGCAATACCCACTAAACGGTTACAAATGAACAATTCAACTTTTTAATAAAAATCATCTGCAAGGCCCTCCTCCATCTCTTCCTTCACTGCAGCTCTTTCACTTCCCTGCACTTAACCTGAAGTGAGCACATGTGCTTTAGCCAACCAGGTGTCAGGAATGAATGTTAAAAGCTAGCAATGCTAAAGGAATCCATCTTCATTCCTGTTCCCCAGTGCCAGTCTGTAAATCTTGGTTTGTGCTGCAGGGTTGAAAGCTGCTTTTGATGGAAAGCAGAGGACATGGACAGGAAAGGGTGTTACAGACAGAACTGAGAGTTTTAGAAGTATGAAAGGAACAGTCTTAATTCCTTGCCTCTTTCCCCACATTTTATGATCGGCCTTTATTTTAATCTGACACTTTCAGTGAATACAGGCTGCAGAGATTTAAAACCTTTGGTCCTTCAGGGAGTGACAGAAGATAAATAGTAACAAACTGTCCCACTGTTTGCTTTTACACACTCAGGAGAGGCTGCACCAAGTGGGTAAAGACAAGCAGTCATTCTCTAGGTGCCCTAGTTCCTCAGTCTCCCCAAGCTGAAGTTGATCATTAAGTGCTGTCAGCAGCAGCATTCTTGGTATGGGAAACTTTTCCAGAAGGAAGCAGGTAACTCTGAAGCAGGTGAAAGCATTTAGTGTTCCACATGAGGAGAGCTGCTTCACAATGAAAGAGACTCCCGTAACTAAATCTCCCTCACAAAATGGGTATAGAGCTGCCACTCCCCTCCACAGTGTCACTGGAGAACATCTAAAGAACTAAATATCACTTGCAGGAGCAGCAGGCCAGACACACTGCTACTTTCTGTAAAAACACAGTCCTTTGTGCTGCTTCTTTCTACAAAAAGGTCAGCATCTAGGCTGCCCACAGACTATCACTCACTCATCCACCTTCTCCCATCCCAGTGGCACTGGGGTAACCACAGCTTTGTTCCATGTGAGCATTATACCCCAGTTATGAAGAAAATGGCATGGAGTGACATTTTTTTCATCCTCTGCTTTGCAGGTGACTGTAGGAGACTAAGGATGATCAGGG
>WAAB01000849.1:0-21013 GCA_013389865.1 Piaya cayana
TGACCCTTTCTTGTAGTAGTGTAGCCAAAATACTGAAAAATGGAAGTTTTCAATTCAGTGGATCTCTTTGTTCAGGAAAGGCTCAATGTCATCTTTTGTGTCTCTCTAAATACAGGTAAGTAAATAAGATAGGTAATTTTTTAACTCTTAACTCTGGACAAAAGCCGCTTTCGTTTTTTTATTCCTAATTTTCAAAACCTTAAAAACTTATATTGACAAAGATGCTGGTTTTCAAAATTTGAAACTTCCTTGCAGATGATAAATATTGTGCGTATTGAAGACTGGGGTTAAATTTTGGATTCAGAAAAGGATTGTTTATACAGACAAAGGATTGTTTATACAGACAGAAAGTTACGTGACTGGTAAATCCTGCCATATTTAGAGCCTGCTGCACCTAAACTAGTATGTCAAGTAATTATCAGTGTTGCAACAAGACTTTCATCAAGATAGTCTATATCTCATCTATTTGTAAAGATTTGTGATGTACTGTAGAAATGTTTGCATCCTCCACGGAACTATTTGGAGGTGGATAGCAGAAAATACAGTGAAATAGAGGTGATGGTAGTGGATCCAGCATATTCTGAAGTGCTAAGCTTAATTTCTGGTATTTCAAGTACATTTGGTCATTTGGGGGCTGGGGTAGGGTAGGTGGGGTGTCAACTTACAGCTGTCAGCTAAAGGAGTGAGAAAGGGTGTTAGAAAATAGCTAGACTGCTACATTCAGCTATTCTTCCATTCAGCTTTTGCTGAGTGGTACTGACTTTATTCCCTCTTCCTCAAGCTTTCTATTTCCATGTTTCCACTGTTGCTAAACACTGTTTTAATGCACAGGGTTTAACCTTTTGGGTGGATAATGAATGATCGCAAGTCCACAGAATACGGTAAATGCAGTTGCCTTTCACTTCATTTCATTTGCTTGCTTGTTTCATCCATTTCTTGTCTTTCTTTTTTCCTAGTTAGATCGTAAGTTCTTTCAGGCAAAGGCATTATTTCTCCCTGCATTCACTTGTTTAATTTTCTCAAGGTGCACTTTGAATGTATTTTAATCAGTAATCTCAAGACAAGATTTTTTTTAAATAAGTTTCACCTGTAGTGTTAACTTGCTTCTAAAATACTTAGTTTAACCATCTCTAAAACTTTTTCTCCATATATTTTTTTCTTTACCTCAAGAGAGCAACTGCTCAAATGGCAGCTTAGGCTTTGAAACCACAGACAGTCTGTTATGCCTTTTCAGATGTTGCTAAAATTCAATCTATTCTTAATGACTCTTATTAGAAAATAAATAATTTCTTAGATCCATTAATTTAGATGTACTTTGGAAGGAGCTGCTTATGACACAGTTATTAATATTCTGTGCTCATATTGCTCATCTCTGAGTGACTACGACTACCAGCAAGTATTTTGGGCTGCATATAATTAATGGGAACCAGGAGTATGCTTGGTTAACGAAAGAACATTAGAGGAAGAATTAAATGTCCTCTGCTGATTAATACTCTTCTATTGAAGGAAAGAACAGCTGGTAGGCCTGGATGGTGTTCACCTTAGCATTGTTTAATTCCTTGCATTTAGAATGGATTTTGCTTTTCATGTTTGAGAAAGGAGGGTCAGAACATCATCTGCTGTGGTGTATCACTCAGGGTCCTTTCTTTACCAGCCATCACTGTTTTCTTTCCATCCTTCCCCTTCAACATTTCAGAGTATTAAAGCAAGCAAGGTCCTTGGTGTAGAAAACGGACANCCAGGTTGGAAAAGACCCATCGGATCATCAAGTCCAACCATTCCCATCAATCACTAAACCATGTCCCTCAGCACCTTGTCCACCCCTCCGTGGGCAGCCTGTTCCAGGGCCCAATGACGCTTTCCATGAAAAATTTTTTTCCTAATGTCCAGCCTGAACCTTCCCAGGTGGAGCATGAGGCCATTATGTTACAAGGAAGAGTGCAAATGTGTAAATGATTGAGATAGGATGAGAATTCTTTGACTCTGCCTCTTCCATGCTCTGTTATATGCATCGTTGACACTGGAAAAGACGTTAAAGATCATGAAGTCCAACCCTTAACTTAGTGTTTTCAAGTCCACTACTAAACCATGTCCCTAAGAGCCACACCTACATGTCTTTTAAATACCTCCTGGAGTGACATCACAACTACTTCTCTGGGCACCCTGTTCCAGTGCTTAATCACCCATTTAGTAACAACATGTTTTGTACTACCCAATCTAAACCTCCCCTAACGCAACTCAAGGCTGTTTCCTCTCATCTTGTCACTAGTTAGTTGGGAGCAGAGACCATCACCCACCTCGCTACAGCCTCCTTTCAGGTAGTTGTAGAGGGCAATAAGGTCTCCCCTCAGCCTCTTTTTTTTGCAGGCTAAACACCCCCAGTTCTTTCAGCTTGTCCTTGTAAGATTTGTGCTTCAGCCCCTTCACCAGCTTCATTGCCCTTCTTTGCACACACTCCAGCATCTCAATGTCTTTTTCATATTGAGGGGCCCAAACCAGAACACAGTATTCATGGTGTGGCCTCACCGGTGCCAAGTACAGGGTGGCAATTGCTTCTCTAGCCTGCTGGCTGCACTCTTTCTGATACAAGCCAGGATGCTATTGGCTTTCTTGGCCACCTGGGCACACTGATAGCTCATGTTGCTAGTCTTGTTGAACTTCATACAACTGGCNGTTTAGTAACAACATTTTTGTACTACCCAATCTAAATGTCCCCTAATGCAACTCGAGGCTGTTTCCTATCATTCTGACACTAGTTAGTTGGGAGCAGAGACCATCACCCACCTCGCTACAGCCTCCTTTCAGGTAGCTATAGAGGGCGATAANAAGCCTGTCCGGGTCCCTCCACAGAGTCTTCCTACCCTCAAGCAGAACAACACTCCCACACAGCTCAGTGTCATCTGCAAACTTACAATATGTTACACTGATTTTAGTTGGATTAATGAGGCAACTTTTTGAGTTTCCAATGTTTCATTGTTAGCTAGTCTCCTGAGGGTGGAGAAGGCTGAACTTATTATCATGTGTCTAAGAGGAATTCTTAAATTACCAGAGCGCATAGTGGCTCTCAGTGTACTCATTACATGCTTCAAAACAACATATTGGAAAATCTTCCTGAAGTGAAAGAGTCAAGTGCCAATTTGTTCCCAAGTCTCGTCCAGAAGGTTTGGCTGGAGTGCTGGTAACTTACCACACTTGGCCACCACCAGACTCAGTGAATAGTAGTATGCTGACTATAGAATGAAAAAAAATAGATTTGGGTTATTGATAATTACCTGAAAAAACCCAACCACTTTGTTCTTTTTGTTCTGCTTTGAAGACTAAAACCAGGTGATTTATTCCAGGCAGTAAACAGTACTTATGTGGGGTAACTTTCTTTTAGAAAACTAAACCCTGTAATCAATCTTGTTTGTTATTTATTTCTTCATTTTTCCTGCCACCCCTGTAATGGCAGTATTGGAATTTTAATAGAGAAAATCCACCACATTTTTCAATAACTGATCCCAGCCAGTGGACTAATAAGCAGACAGGAATGCAGTATATGGTATTTTCCTGTTCATAAAGAGTAAAGAACGGAGTGAGCTATTCTATTACTGATAGCAGCTCCATGCCTTGTGCTTCTCCATCTTCATAGATGTGCAAGCCACATACAGAGATGATAGGTGTTGACTACTTTTTGGTGAGACGTGTCTTTGCTCTATCCCCATTGAATAGCATTCCAAACAAAGTGCAGAAAGAGTTTTTTGAAGCCTTGTTTGGTTTCAGTTTCTGCTTTGTTCACACCAAATACTCAGCCAGTTGCACTGCATGCTGAATGCTGTGTAAGGTTTTCTACCTCAGAAATGGATGCTTGAAAAGCTCTAGCTTTAGACGAATTGTCTTGATTAATTTTTCTATATTTATGAAGAACGACTCATGTTCTCTGCCCACGCATATTCACTCAAGTTTCTTATCCTCTAGCCACATTGTACCACGGTGCCTTCCTCTTGACCTGAGGCACCAACAAATACTTAAGGATTATGTAATGTGTGATGCTTTCTTTTCACCACTGACCATGTCCCTCAGGGGCCATTTGCTTATAGAGAGTCATCTGATTCACATCTGACTCTCTGTAAGCTCATTTCTGTACAGAATATTACCATTTTTTTTAAGATCTGTGGACAGATATCACTAGGCTTAAGCGAACTAATGAGTGGAGAAATGGTTAATAAAACAACCAGAACAGATGAACACAGGTTTCCTCATGGTTTTGATTTTTCCCCGTGTAGCTTTTGTGTTGGACTTTGATTTGTGACATTTGGGTGACACTAACAGTGGATTTCAGATATTTGACCAAATTTTTTCAAAAATAAGCTGTTATATCTGACAGTTTTGTTTCAATAAGATCCAGATTTTCTGCAGCCACTGACACAGGTAGGATTTGTGAATTGAAGCAATTTCATTGGTCTTTGCATCCATTTGTCTCTTAATTTGGCTTGTCTACCTAGGTTAGTTTTAATTCAGCACAATGGCCTTTACTGTGTTTTTTTGACTCTACTCTTATGACAGGCAAATATAATCTTGGCAGGATCTTGCAAGCAATGTCGTAATAACAGAAATGAATCATTAACAATAATAAAATAATTAAAAACATAATAACCAATACGTACTAAGAGAAATAACCATAAACTTAAATAATGATGACTTTTAAAATAAATTATTGTAGATCAACAAAGAGTTAAAGAAAAAGCCTTTTATTTTGTTTCTGATCATAAGAGACCTACACTAAAGCCTATGCATTCAGAGAGGTACAGACAGAGTAAGAGGATGGGAGATCAATTCTAGATTATGGGCTCTTATAAGAAAGATAAATATTAAGTCTAAATGTTAGCTAAATACAGCAATTTTCCCATTTTGGTTTTCAGCGAAACATCGTCTTCTCACTTCACAAAATCTCCTATCCTTAGAATTCATATTTTTCTGCTGATCAAAAAGGAGAAAAACCCCTAGGGAATGGAAGAGCAAAGTTTTGTAAAGCTTTGGGAAAGAGCCTGCTGCACTGGAAGATGATATTGTAGGCTTACTGTTTCATGAAACATTCATGCTTTATCTCCTATATACTTTTCCAAAGTTATTGAGCAGCTTGTGGAGCATGTGGCTTTGTTCTATTTTTTGAAAGATTTTTTTCAGTCTTCATTGCAGTGGAAACCAATAACGATAGTGACATTTTCTCTGCAAGCCTCACATTTAGCCATGATTCTCTCCTTATGCCTGCGGTGTGAATCCTCTATCTGACTAGTGTAGCTGAAATGCTCCCTTTGAGAACAGAAACATGTACTAAGGAGTCATGGTTTCACTGAGGTAACCCAGTATATAGATTTATTTTTTTTTTATGCGAGCCTTGTTGTGCCCTTCCAGTTATATTAAATCCCACTCAGGCTCATTTATGGTAGAACAGCAGAATGCAAATAAAAGCTTTTATTCATCCCAAACCAGTACAATTACAAATGATTATTAAAAAGGTACATATGCAGAAGAGAAAAAATTATCTTACCTAGTGTAGTTGATGCAATAAAAATCCTTCTCCCTTATTCATGTAATACTATGTCCATTTTGAGAAGTTATCATCCTGGGGCTCGGGTCTCTGCCTCCTCTCTCAGATTGTCTCTGCTCAGCATCTTCCACATGAAATATTGCCTATTACAGTTTCTTTTAGCTTCCAACAGGAAAATGTCTTCACAACGAACCTTCAAATGAGTTTACATCTCCGCTTGCTCCCCTTGTTACTTTTAGGTGGAATGTTAGCTCTCCTCCCCTTCAGTCCTTTAAGAACAACCAGACCAACTTATGCTTTTGCCCCACAACTCCTGTTAATCCATGCTTACGCAGGAGATAATCAGGGCATCCTTCTTAAGGAAAATCACAACTGTTTCCCCTCCTTCAATATGTATATATCGGTTTGTTGGACAAGGGGTTTCTGCCTATATATATATGTAGTCAGTAGATAATACTTGCCTTCCGTGAGTAAAATTCTCTCCTCCACTCTTTAATGACTGTTTGCCGTGTTTCAGTGTGGGATGCAGCTTCCACTATATATTCTGTATCGAACTGCACAATAAAACCATAACTGAGACACTTCTACTTAGGTGCTTGCCCACATCTCATTATTGGCTGAGTCCTGTCTAGACTGAAAATGAGTTTTTGTGACTGATCTCCAACCACCTACTCCAAGTCGCACAACTGTGCATCTAATGGCCTTAAGTTTTTTAAAAAATCAGTTTATAGCTTTATTATTCTAAGATTGCTAAACTGGGAGAGATCTAAGACTAAGCTGTGCTTTTAAAAATTATAATAATGCAGTGACTCCTGATCAAGTTAAATAAAATATTTAAAACTTCATTGAAAGTTGCATTTTGAAGACTAGACAAACCAACTACCATCGAAACCACATTGAGTGGAGATAATTCAATGTTGTATTTCAAATTTGGAAATAGCAAAAATTGTCTGAAATTATACTGGTATTGTTGAACAACAGCTTGAGACAAGAAAACTGTGTTTGTGAGTTGTAGCTGAAAGAATAATTGATAGCAGCTACTTTATGAACAGAAACGGAGGTTAAAATCGTCAAGTAGTGCCCAGATTTTCTTTAGTTTTTCTTTAAATTTACTAAACAAAACTGACTTGATTGCAAAGAGATTCTTTCACCTAGTCAGCAGTATCTCAAAATTCAAGCTTTTTGATGAACCAGAAGAACTAATTACTGTGCCATCACTAATTTTTTGATAGGAATGGTTGGGCTCGATGATCCAGTGGGTCTCTTCCAACCTGGTTGTTATATGATTCTATGATTCTAATTGAGCATATATGCTTATTGACCTTGATTCTTCAAAACACAACTGATAAAAAGCTTAGAGCATGTGACCGAGTACCACTGGGGTTGCTGGTAGCATGTGTTTAAATGTCTTTTGGGAGTACAGAGGGACAGAAATCTTGTGGATCTGCTTTTCAGATCTTGCACCTTCTTTCCATCCTCCAAAAGATAAAATCCCTACAGCTCATTCAGCCCTGAAAGGGTTTAGGAGTCCCAGAAGAAGCTGTCTTTTAGGCAATCTTTGCTTTCCTGGGGAACCTTAAGTCCTCTGCGTGAAGCATAATTCTCAGAAAAATTAAGCTCCTGGCGGTATAAGTGGCTGAATGCAACTTTTAATTTTCTCTCGTCACTCCTGGGCAATCCACTGTATATGCATGAGGCTTCCCAGTAATGGAGAGGTTTGATCAACGGCGAGGTTTCTTAATTGCCTCTCTGCCAGGGCTCTGGCAAGGCTTAAAGAGCCCTCTTCACTATTTCATTAGCCCGAAAGGTCTCTCATCTAATACATATGCTAACTCAAAAGTGAGTAACTGTATGAGTGTTTCACTTCAGTCTCGACTCCTTGAGGTACTTGGCTCGGACACTTAGGACAAGAAACTTTAACCAATGGTCTCTTTTTCTTCATGGGAACTCAATATTAAAAAGGAGAGGAATATGGAGAAAGTATTGTGTTTGGGGACAGTTAACTTTATTTAATGCACTTAGAAAGCACTGACAATGTTTACACAACTCAAGCACTAACTTTTCATCTTATTCTGTAGAGATCAACATAGTCATTTCATAGACTTGGAGGAAAAGCAGTTTGGTAATAAATAAAACTGATCTTCTCCATCAAAATATCCAGTGGGTACATCAGGTACTAATAGTTGTGCATGAATTTTTTTGTGAGGTGTCATTATTAGCACATTACTCTTTTCCAAATCATCCGTATTTATTTCCTAATTACGATCTTTTTCTTTTCACTTAATGGTAGGAAAAATGAAAGGAAAATAGCTGGAGTTTTTCCTCAATGAGGCTGATTTTTCAGCAGCAAAAGGTAAATTACATTTTTTCTCAAGTAAAGAAAATCCCAGAATGTATAAAATGAAAAGAAAATCTCTTTTGCTCCAGAACAGCACAACATCTACTATTTGCATCTCTTTTCAGAATAGTTCAATATGAAGCTTGTTATAATAACTGAAAAGTTAATTACCCATCTCGGCAGAAGCTAGATATTGAATTGGGCTGTGCAAGCTGAGGATTTAACTCACAGACAGCCTCGAAACGGAATGACTGTGACAGTTTCTGTGGAAAGAGGCAGGTGGCAGTGCATCGATATTAGATACTTTCCTAATGATTGGAACAGAGATCACTTTTACAGAGCTGTTAGCTCAGCAGCTCTCTTGAGCAGAGCAGCCACGTGTGAAAGGGTCTTGATAAAACAGATCATTGTATAAAAGGCAAATTCACCTATCCCGACACCTCATAGAGTAGAGAAGTTTGCAACTAACCTCCTATTGTTAATAGGAGTGCTTGTAAAAAAGTACTTCATAACACATAAAGTTGCAAGTCCTAATCCTAAAGTGAGTTTTTTTCCAAATATAAGCATGTAGTGACTATGCACTGTGTCCCCAATTCTAAATATTACTGGATAAAGCAGAATTANTGATCATCCTGAATTAAAACTCTGAACTTAGCAGGCTGAGTACACAGAAAATTCAATTCCTTTCCCTGAAGAGCTTGTGGTCTGATTAAGCTGACATTAAAATCACTGTAGGTCTGCTCATTAACTTGAGAGAAAGGGACTGATTACATCAATCCAGATTTACAGTTAAGGATCGTGATTGCACACTGCTTTGAACAGGCAGCTTCAGTGAATCTAAGTGTAAGATGACATTCAGTAGCTGTTCTTTGCAAGTGGAATATCCATCAAAAGCAGTGCCTGTCCCACCCCCTTACTCAAATCTGCTTTCCACTGAAAAAGTGGGATGATTTTCAGTGCCACTCACAGCATTCAGCACAGGAAGAGCGAGACACAAGATTTCCAGCAAGGCTGCAGAGATTCTGCTTGGCATATTCAGCCTTCAGGATCAACAGATGAGGCTTGATCCTGGAAGGGATCCTTCAATATTTGCAGTTTAGTTTCAATAAGCAAGCGCGAAAACATTCTAGAAAGATATTCTTACACATATTGTCAGTTTTTAAAGGTGTGCGCAAACTTTGCAAACAGAAATGTAAGTAATTTCTATCCTGTTTGATGGGAAAAACAGGAGCTAACTAATAATCATGAACTGGATACGTTTGCTTATTGTTAAAACAGCCTTTCCCCCTCTCCATTTTAATGCAAATGAGATTGTATCAGAACCCTTAGTTTATGCCAACACAACAGGAGGTAGCCGTTTTCATCAAAAATGAAGGTAGTACAGAATTCTTCAAAGATCTTCATGAATTACAATCCCTCAGCATAAGAAACTGATGTAGCCCAAAGAAAAAAAACCCTGCTATAATCAAAGTGTACTAGCTCTAATGGTGTTTATTAAGGTCAGGATGAACCTAAGGCCTTTTTCTGCTACATGCAGTTTCCAGCATGAAAGTAGATGGTGGTGGCTACTACAGAGACTCTAAATAATAGACATGACAGAAGCAAATACTGTCAGTCAAAAATAGTATTGGTCAGCTTGCCCAGCAGTTGTCTCAGCACACCAAGAGCTTAACCTCGGCCGTGCTGTCAATGGGTGGTTTTATTTGAGGTGGATTCTGCATGTGTGTTTTGGGGTTTTTAACATGAGCATTATTGCACTTAGGGCTCTTAAAGCAACTGGAATGGGGATAATGAGACAGCTCTGCAGACATTTACATGGAGAAATGAGGGTGTAGACAATTTCACAATGTCATCTCCCCCCTCTCCCCAAGGATTTGTGTCAGTTTTAGTGAGTTATACACTCAATAAGCAAATAACGGGCTTCAGACTTTACTGCTTCTTACCATACGCCTACTGTCATTTTGATGAAGTTCAACTCGGAGAATTTTAATTACAAGAGACTTTGGGTAATCGAGGCGAGTTGTATGTCACCTGTAAAACTAAACATTGCAATGTAAAGAGCTGTTCAGTCTAAGGATCTTATGGTAATAAATATGCGTTTGATTCAGCTTGATTGATGGGTTTTAACTGTCATCAAAATCACACTCTCCCTTAATAGTCTATCTTCAGTTGAACACTTTAATATCCCTCACATTGTAATACATCCCTCCTGAATACATAATTTTCTCCTGTTGCAATATGCTGATACTTAATGTGAAAATTATGAACCAGCAACATTACTAATAAAAATTACAACTATCTACTCCTATTCTGGACAGACTGGTGGCTCTATTACATGATAATGTCTAATTTACAATAATACTTGCCCAAAATTATCTTTGAAGACCAAAACAGAATAGTAAATTATGTTGATTTGCCACTTGTAGTGAATAAAATCTTGGAGGTTTTTTGCTTATAATCTTAAACTGGTTATTTTAAAATTATTTTAGCTATTTCTTAATGCATTTATTGAGTTGGATATTGCTTAAAACGCACCTAGAAAAAAAATGCTTTCTATTTCATTAGTTTCTAAGGACTTTCTGAATTTTTCAAGTTTTCAATGAGCTTTATGGAAAACTGTGGGAGACAAATCTAGCAATGGCCTACAAACACTCTTGTACCAAACCTGAAAATGAATGAAAGAGATGCAATGTCTTATGAAACATGAATAAAACACAGAATTGAAGAATTCTGAAGATAACATGCATAGTGTTAGGGGAAGGATCACAGAATCACAGAATCACCGGGTTGGAAGAGACCCATCGGATCATCGAGTCCAACTGTTCCCATCAATCACTAAACCATGTCCCTCAGGACCTCGTCTGCTCGTGCCTTAAACACCTCCAGGGAAGGTGAATCAACCACCTCCCTGGGCAGCATATTCCAATGCCTAATGACCCTTTCNAACCTCTGATGACTGAAACCTCTGATGAACTGATGAACTTCTGGTGAACCTCTGGATGACTGAAAGAGCGCTGTTTTGAGAAAAAGACTTGGGCTAAGGGTGAACCACAGATGAAACTGGTCTACAAAAAATTCTCACACTGATATTTTTACAGCAATAGTTTCAGTCACTGGTAACTGTTTTCCGGTGATTCGTTTTTCCAGTAATTTACATCTATCAGTATATAATTACAACCTTTAACTATTAATTACAACCTATAACCATAAATGTTGCCTTCTTGTTGCCAGGTAAAGAGAACTCAGCACTCTCGGCTGAAAGTTTAAGTTTTTTACTATTTTAATGAATTTTTAAAATACAGTGCAATTTAAGAATATACTCACTTTAATTCTAAATTCACTGACTCATTGAATTTGCTGTTGCCCAGTGGGGGTGCTGACAGTCAGCTTAAAAAGAAAAACATTTTGATCTGCTTAGTATCCATTTTCTTTGTTTCTCCTTGGAAATTCAGCTTTGTGCAAACGATTCACTACGATATTTTTCTGTTTCTCATTGTAAGTATTGTTTTCCCCTTGAAATGTTCTTTCCAGTTTACATCATCCCTCTTGGTGATGCATCAGCTTTCAGTCTTTTCACAGTTCTGTGAGCTGTACAAGGAGGTGTACTTCATATTTTCTTCATATTAGGCAAAGGGCATTCTTCTAAAATATTAACCACTCAAGGTTTCATCCCACTAACCAAAGATTGTACATAGTCATTTATGTAATATTTGAGTAGCTAGTTTTGCCCCTTCAACATTGCTGTAACTCCTCTAATTAGTGGCAGTCATTCACGTGCACAAACATCCTTGTTTTAGCTGCTAGCACTGGAGCAGAGACAACAATATTTTTCTTCCAATCCTTAGCCTTCACTTCATTTTGATTACCAGTTTTAGGCAAACATATCTTCAAAAATCTGTTCTACTCAGGAAAAAATAGAAGAAAGAAGATAATTAATCTGACCAATAGTGTTCCCAGCTGACATTACTAAACCCCTACCCTTGACTTGCATAAGAAAATTAACATGAAGATGTCTTCCCAATATTTGGTCTTAGGAAACACTTGGCCAGCTATCTACAACTACCTGAAAGGAGGTTGTGGAGAGGAGGGTGCTGGCCTCTACTCCCAAGTGACAGAGGACAGGATGACAGGGAATGGCCTCAAGCTTTGCCAGAGGAGGTTCAGGCTGAACATAAGGAAAAAATTTTTCACAGAAAGGGTCATAGGGCACTGGAACAGGCTGCCCAGGGAGGTGGTGGAGTCACCTTCCCTGGAGAGGTTTAAGGCATGGGTGGATTGAGGGACATGGTTTAGTGTTTGATAGGAATGGTTGGACTTGATGATCTGGTGGGTCTCTTCCAATCTGGTTATTCTATGATTCTATGATTCTATGATCTCATGTTGCCACTATAAAACTCCACAGCTGTAAGTAACATCAATTGTGGTCTGGCACTGTGGTTGCACTCCTTAACTCAGTGTGCACCATTACGCCTCTTCATTAGTTCTCATCAGGATATTTTGAACTACTGAGGAAATAACACATGTACAATCTTCGTGGTGTACACGCCATCATCAGCACAGATGTCTATTTGAACAAGATAAATTGAAGAGAATCATAGGACAACCAGGTTGGAAGAGACCCACCGGATCATTGAGTCCAACCATTCCTATCANCAATGAGGTCTCCCCTCAGCCTCCTCTTCTCCAGGCTAAACCAGGCTTCCCCAGCTCTCTCAGCCGTTCCTCATAAGGCCTGTAATGAATGCTATTCAATCTGTCAATACTCATGAAGACAAGATCAGAACTCTATTTACAGTGATTACTGAATATCGTATCTCTTCTAATAATGCCTATTTCTCCATTGTTCTTATTTTTACAGGCTTTTTCCGTCAGTCCAAACAGCAATCTTCTGCTATAACTCTTAGGTGTATAAACCTGAAGCGCTTTCTGACTGAGGTGTGAACCATCCTCCTATCCAGTGTCTCTGAATTGTGGGTAAACTATAGTATCAATCAATGCAGAGGAATGAACTGCTACTGAAAATTTCCCATTTTCTTTGCTTACCCTGTAGCATAAGTCAATAAATTACTGTCAGTCAGATGGGATGACCAAGAATAATCATTCTTTGGTACAAACTGCGATACTAACATGCTCATCTTTAAAAACACTACTGACCCATGCTTTTGGACCCATTTCATTGCAGTAACACAATTCCCTTCAAGGGTATTGTATCCTTCTCTTTAAAAACAAACTTTACAGGTGCAAATAATTCCCTTTTGTTGTTCACCTTCAACTTGCTTCACTTCAGCTTTGCAGATGTGGACTTTGGGGGAGGGAGTGTTACACGTGGACAACTCCAGCTGGTAACAGAACAAAGTTATATGTGCTTTATTAACAAGTATTGTAAGTGTACTTGATAGAGATCCTTCTTATTTACATTGCACTAGCTATTTAATCTGCTCCAACTGAAAGAAAAGATAAGAGAGTGGTTAGCACACTGCCATGTAGGGAAAAGTACTTCCCAATGGGAAAAAAAGAATCATAGAATCATAGAATAACCAGGTTGGAAGAGACCCACCGGATCATCGAGTCCAACCATTCCTATCAAACACTAAACCATGTCCCTCAGCAACTTGTCCACCTGTGCCTTAAACACCTCCAGGGAAGGTGACTCAACCACCTTCCTAGAAAAGGCAATGTGAGCAAGTACATGCCCTGTAACTGTGCTCTTTGTAAAGCTCTGTACTGAAAACTGCTTGTTTTCAAATCCCTCTAGTCCATGCAATAGCAACCCAGAAAAACAACATGATTTCCTATCCCACAAAGCTGAAGCCCAGGTGCAAATTGTGATTGAATTTGTAGCAGGAAAGCTGACAGTTGGAGGGGGAAGGCCCCAGTTCAGTTATGAGACATGTTTGCTGGGGTTTTTTTATGCTGATACTGTTGCAGCTGTATTCAGGCATCCTGGAGTGTGTTTTATGCGCGAGACTCCTTGACTTCCTCTCGTTGGAAGCACATTGAATAGCAATAAAGCAGATCTTTGTAGGTGTCTGCCCACACAGTGACTACAGCTTCTCTTTAGCAACTGCAGAAAATATAATGATGGCTATTATGTTTCAGCTTTAAAGAATATGTTTTACTTAGTGGAAACTGATCTGAGCACAAATTATTTTCTCCCATAAAGACATAGCGTATTTCACCTGCCTGCTGTGATTTAGTCTCAAAAGGCAGTGAATTCAAGAGCTAGGGGATCACAAATTGCGTGTAATACAAATTGTAGCCTTTGCAGATTTTCATTTCAAGAATTACACTGTAACAAACAAAATTGTATCATCATTATCTTATATCACACATTTTAATAGATCTGTTATTTTCCTCATACAACTGCTTGTCTAATTTGAAATGTCAGAACCTTATGATTATGTAAAAAAATAATAAACAACTTATTTCATTGTGGGTGCCAGGCAGTCATTCTTCCTTTTATGATCAAAACCTAGTTTTTTCAAAGCATCTTTCTTGGAAACTTTAACTTGGAAAGTCGTAAATCTTTTTCAAAACTGAGAAAAAGCATTTTTACTCTTATTTTTTTCCCCCATGAGGAAATGCGAAAGGATCTCCCATTGGAGAGCCCTACATGGAACATTTGTTTCCAGGTTCAGTGCAATAGAGCTTTCACATCTCCGGAATAAGGCTGATTTCCCCATAAACTGGCATTAGAAACAAACAAATACTTCAACAAATTGCAGGTGTTGGATTGAGGAAACCGATATTGCAAACAGAGACACAGACAAGCAGAATTTCCTCTAATATTGCACTGAGCAAGGACTGTTATTCTCAAAACATTTACGTTGAAACAGAGGAAATGTTTTGCTGGTCATCCCAAAGACGAGTCCTAGTTCTTAAGAAAATGCAATGTAAGAGCCAAGGTGTAATAAATGGAAAGGGGAAAATGAGCAAAACAGAGATTAAAAGTAGGTAGAGTCCTGGCTAGATCCATTTCTGCACCTCTTCAAGTTAGCTTCCATCTGCTCTCTGAAACCTTTACTGCACTCTTTTGAGGCTTAAGAAAAAAAGGGGTATGCAGATATCATATGTATGAATATGCGTTTGCGCATGCATCTTTAAGTAATTAGTGCGAACACAGACACTTTAATTTGTGTAAGGAAAGAGGTATTTCTACACAGGTTTGTTTTCTATTAATCCCTTTGCAAATTAACCACACAGGTCAGGCGCCTCTTCTCTACTGATTAAGCGTTAGCAAAAAGCAGAAACATGGTTATGTGCTTAAATACATCAAATAATTTTTACTAACTTTTCCATTAGCTGGAATGTCCATGTTAGAAGAAAGAGAAGAGGAAAAAATACCTTTTATCATGGGACTTTTTTGACCAATGTTGCAGCAGTGCATGAGATCTCTTTGAAATGTTCTGTGAGATGATCACTTTTACAGAAAACTGGGTTGTCAGAGGCAACGATTAGACAGAGACAAAGACCCTACGAAATGGAGAAAATGAGTTGAAAAGGCTCCTATGTTCGTCTTCACAGTTCCGTGCTACTACAATCACCTGTTACTGAGCTTTTTGATCTTTTCTAGCAAACAGGACGTGGGTAATGTCATAAAAAATAAAGCTCATCTCTTGAAAAAAATAAGCTTTAAAATTTGAAGATAAATTATTTAGGCAAATATTTCAGAATAAAAAAGCCCTTGTTTGATCACTATTAGGTTATTTCTACTCCAAAATGTAATATCACTCAAATATTTAAATGCCAGTATTTCTGCAAACAATTACTTTTTCTTTCACATTCAGACAATGCTATAACATATTATTTGCAAGGACTGTTAAATCTATTACATCATCATTCATCCATCGCTGTCTTGATCAGTAGGGAAACCTGATTTACCAGGAGAAAGATTTTCTTTCCAATACTTATTTACACTGAGGTCATACGCCTTAATACCCACGGGTAGTAAGAAACTATGAGTTCTGACAATATTTCTGAAGTGGGTCTGTCCCCTTGTGGCTGCAGAAAACCTCCCCAGTTCTCAAAGTTCATTTAGAAAATAAAAATGCTATTTTTTTTTAAAGCCTCAAAGCTTCAGAAACAGCAGCTTTTCCCTTTCACAGGTATTTGCTGAAGAAGGTCAAGTTTTTAACCATTTCTCTAAATATTTGGCAGAGATCTTCTAAAGTTTAGCCACCGCAATCATAAAGAAAATTCTCAGCAACCAAGACTAACTTCAGGATTCATCAATCGTTAACACATGCCTTCTAGTCTGAAATAGCATCTACAGCTAATGGTGTTCTGTTTGTCTACATACACAGTCTGAGATTCCTCAAACAAGCACCTGCTGAGACGATACTCTTACATCAGAGTCTTCTTGGGGGGAAAAAAAGTATCAAGAACTTGTTCTGATTCTGCTTATAAAAGTACTGGAAGCATTGTGTTGATATCTTCAAGGACTCATACATAATGAAAGGTTTTATGAAACGCAGCGACCTCATAAGTCTTTGTAATTGAAACTTGATTTTAAGACTGAAATCAAAGTGGTATCATCCAGAGTTCACTGAAGGCCCATACATGAAAAATTTCAAATTATTTCATAATTGCATCTAGATTACGTTTCCTCTGCATGGAGGTCTTGATATTGTTAATCTTGCATCAGCCGTCACCGCTGTCTCGGTGATGGTTCCTCATTACAGCATTTGGCCATTTGCCTTTTTAATTTCTTGAAAGTGAATAGCTGTTCTTTCATCTTAATTCAATAACATCCTGTGAATGTTAATTAGATCATTCTATGAGTTATATGACATTGGTCTGGTTGCCCATTATGAGGCTTTCACACACAAACCATAGTTTCCATAATAAGTCTAACCTATTGGCCAATCAGGTCAATTGTTTCTCATTAAGACTAATAAATGGCCAAATCTAGTACAAAAATACGTATAATTAATTGTGTAAATTCTGCTTTCCTTCCATCCCCCATGACTGATTTGCATAAAGAAACACATTATACGTGACTCAAGCAATTTCTCCTGGACAGATAATTAAAAAAAAAAAATCAAGATTAATTTCCTGGTGTCACTTGTTTTCATACTGTCTTTATTCAGGTAGAGCTCTTTACAGCAGCCCTATGAGCAGGGATCAAATTGTGTGTGTGTGTGTGTAATTATTATTTTTTTAATAGCCATTTTTTTTTCTACATTTTCTCTACAGAAGAAATGATACTAGCTTTGTAGATTGGACACATAAACATTGCTCCTGAACATACACGTTTGCTTTCTTCATGAAGACTTTTCAGGAGCTGGTGTTTGTTAGCAGCAGAATTATAAGGGAAAAATCAGAACGTCCACATTTCTACCTACCTATCACAGAGCTTGAGGCCATTCCCTCTTGCCCTGTCCTCTGTCACTCGGGAGAAGAGCCCAGCGCCCTCCTTTCCACAACCTCCCCTCAGGTAGTTGTAGAGAGCAATGAGGTCTCCTCTCAGCCTCTTCTTCTCCAGGATAAACCTGTGATTCTGGTGTCCAGTGCTGTCTAGTGATCCTAAAGTTTTCTACAGAAGTTTAATTTTTATGAGCGTAAGTAAATTATCACACTGACATCTGCCTACATGCAAAAATCCTGGAATAAGTGAAGCTACAAACTGAAAAGTAGGGAGATATTCAAAGCACTAAAAGGCAGCTCATGCAGCGATGTCATACAACGTGGCTGTATAAGGGAAATAAATTTTCATATTTTTCTTCCACGTACTGTATGACAATCCACATTCTGCAACTGTGACTCCTTACACCTTAAGGCCTCAACAGAGTAACCATGCATAATTGCACATAGACATACACACAGATATTTTTTATATCTATATTAATATGTATAATTTCTATGTGCACGTCTGTATGAAAAGCTATGCTCACATATGTAAATAAGTGATCTATTGCCTGCAGGATAATTATTCTAGCTCAAAGCTATATATAATATAAAAGTACGCAAGATTGGAGTTCTCATGTCTTTATAATGATTTCTTCATCTGCATTCTGTGACTACAGCCAGAAGTGATTGGTCTAATATTTCCCTGAGTTTTTATGCAAATGAGGGAGAGATAACCACCTGAAGACTGAAACTGAGTGTTATCTTTTAAAGCTGGTAAGTATTGGTTTCTTTTGGTCATAATTTTTAATGAAGTTACTATATAAAAATAAAAACATGCATAAAGCTTAGCTATCAAACTCATTTCATGTGCTCCTCAAATTTCCAAGAAAAGAAAGTTTTATCTTTTTGGCAGTGAAGGAGTGTGAGGAAAGAGATTGATTCAAAGCATTATTTTCTGAATTCTTAATATAAAATTCTCAGACTTTGAATTGCTCATCCTGGTGATAGTCCATCTATTCCTTTTTCTCTGCAGTCTTTCTGTGATCATTTTTAAACTCACACTCCAGTGATATTCATGAAGATATCATGAAGATACCCATGACATCTTCAGGTTTTAGTGTGCTGCATGGTAGTTTTCATACTTATAATAAAGACTCACACAGCTGACTTCTCACTTTGGACTTTAAAGAATTGCTGGCTGTATGATGATCCTTTCATACAAAGGAAATATTTGTCCATATAACAGTTTATCCGCTAGAACATACAGATTATAATTTGGCCCAAATTATTTTTTTCTAAAACCTCCTCCATCTTCAAAGACAGACAGCAAAGCAAAAAACATTTATGCATTGAGGAATGACTGGGTAGCTGACTTAGTAACTCTCCATCTGCTGAAGTTTAAACATGATGCGCTAGACAGGTGCAATAGCTAACTACAGTTTTCACCAAAGAACCTTCCAAACAAAGTGACTTCTTAAAAAAAAACAAAGGCAACTATCCAGAAATTTACTTCCTACTTTTACATTTTTGCACAGGACGGAAACAAATATTATTTGTCCAAAGTATTCATAGACGTGAAGTCCCACCACTCAGTCACAGAAATCATAGAATCACAGAATCTCCAGGTTGGAAGAGACCCACCAGATCATTGAGTCCAACCATTCCTATCAAACACTAAACCATGTCCCTCACCACCTCGTCCACCCATGCCTTAAATCCCTCCAGGGAAGGTGAATCAATCCCCTCCCTGGGCAGCCTGTTCCAGCACCCAATGACCCTTTCTGTGAAAAGTTTTTCCTCATGTTCAGCCTAAATCTCCCCTGGTGGAGCTTGAGGCCATTCCCTCTTGTCCTGTCCCCTGTCACCTGGGAGACGAGCCCAGCTCCCTCCTCTCTACAACCTCACCTCAGGTAGTTATATAGAGAGCAATGAGGTCTCCTCTCAGCCTCCTCTTCTCCAGGCTAAACNCAGGCTGCCCAGGGCTCCATCCAACCTGGCCTTGAGCACCTCCAGGAATGGAGGAGCATCCATAACTTCCCTGGGCAACTTGTCCTAGTGCCTCATTACTCTCACAGTGAAGAAATCCCTCCTTATTTCTAATCTAAATCTGCCCCTCTCCAGTTTAAACTCATCCCTCCTAGTCCTATCACGACAAACCTTTACAAACAGTCCCTCCCCAGCTTTCTTGTAGACCCTTCAGGTACTGGAAGGTCACTGTAAGGTCTCCTTGGAGCCTTCTCTTCTCCAGGTTGAATAACCGCAACTCTCTCAGCCTGTCCTTGTATGGGAGATGCTTCAGCCCCTCAGATCATCTTTGTAGCCTCCTCTGGACCCGTTCCAACAGCTCCATATCCCTCTTACGTTGAGGATTCCATGACTGGACACAGTACTCCAGATGAGGTCTCTTAAGAGAGGAACAAAGGAGCAGAATCACCCCCCTCGCCCTGCTGGCCGCGCTCCTTTTGATAGTTTGGACGTCAGATGTAATTCAGAGAGCAGTTTCTCTTCCCTCTAAACCCAGAACAGCCTCACCCTGGGGGCTCACCCTGTGAAACTCCTTCCCACCAGAGCAGCCCAAGTTAGCCTGCGCCTCGCTCCAACGTCACCCCGAGTTGGGGACCCCTCTGGAACGGGAGTCACTGCCCCTGGAGCCCAGTCACACAGGTACTCGCGGCCGCCGCGCTGCCAGGGGGAGGGAGGCAGGGAAAATAAGGCAGCAACGGGGCTGGATGGTGGCACAGAGGGGCTCCTGAGCACGGAGAGGAGAGAGGGAGGAGGCTTCTCTCCCCCCGGCTCCATCCCTGCCTCTCCCGGTGGGCACGGGGGGGGATGCTGCCCCTGCCCCTCGGCTGCCTCCCCGCCGCACGCAGCTCCCGGCCACGGGGTGCGGGATCGACCTGGTTATCTACTCATTCGTTTAGTCGTGTCGAGATTTATTTATTTGTTTAGCCAATCTTTATTTTGTGTTTTAAAAAAATGATGGTGTGTTTTATGTATTTGTTTGTTTATGGCGTGGTGCGTCTGCCTGTCTGTCTGTCTGTCTACCTATCTATCTGCCTATCTATACAGCTACCTATATATCTGTGTATCTATCCATCTATCTGTCTGTCTATGCTGTCTGTCTATACAATCTATTTATATATCTGTCTCTCCATCTATCTGTCTGCCTATCTATATAGCTATTGATCTGTCTATCCATCCAGCTGTCAATCTATATATCTGTCTATATAGTTTCCTATTGATCAATCTATCCATCTAGCTGTCAACCTATATATCTGTCTGTCTCTCTATTTGTCTATCTACCCATCTCTCTATCTCTCTATCTGCCTATCTATACAGCTGCCTATATTTCTATCTATCCATCTATCTGTCAATCTATATATCTGTCTATGTATGTCTGTCTCTCTATCTGTCCATCTGCCCATCTGTCTGTCTCTATTTGTCTCTCTCTCTGTGTCCTCTCTCTCTGATCTCTCTCTTTCTCTCTCTTGTCTGTCTGTCTATCTATCTATCCATCCATCCATCCATCTGTCTACCTGTCTATTTGTCTGTCTCTATCTGTCCATCCTCCTTTATCTAGTGAGAAGAGGAGGCTGAGGGGAGACCTCATTGCTCTCTACGACTACCTGAAAGGAGGTTGTGGAGAGGAGGGAGCTGGGCTCTTCTCCCAAGTGACAGGGGACAGGATAAGAGGGAATGGCCTCAAGCTCCACCAGGGAAGAATTTAGGCTAGAGATTAGGAAAAAAATTTTCACAGAAAGGGTCATTGGGCACTGGAACAGGCTGCCCAGGGGGGT
>WAAB01000850.1:0-37457 GCA_013389865.1 Piaya cayana
GGAAGATTGAAGTCTCCCACACGTAGCACATCAGCATTTTTAAAAGGTTGCCTACATCCTGAGTTTAAAATACTTGATGTCATTTATACTACAAGCATTCTGTGGGGCTTACATGATGAGATAGAAGAGGACTGATGCTACGGCTGCGGCTGCAACTTCTGCTTCTACTTCTACTTCTGCAAGACCACTACAAGAGAAGAGTTTGACAAACATGTTTTGAGAGATGGGATTTAATAAATACAGACTTGGCAAGCAGACTTGCTGTGCTGGAGAACAGGCTTGAGGACAGAGAACAAACACAGTAAACCACCTCCTCAGAGGAGGCTGTGACAGCAACCATAATTAATACAGTAAGATGAACAGAAGCATTCATGCTAAATACAGGATGAGGCACTAAAACTTATCAATTGATTTGATATACACAACTCCAGCCACATAGGGTACAATCAAGAATTTATCTTTTTAAATTTGAAAAGTGTTCAAATCCAATTACTTCCCTTAATATGGTCCTTAAGAGAAGTACATACCAGAGCTCCTCTTTTTGTGACTGCTCTTCCCTTCACAATTACAACATCATTCTCCATCAGAGCAGGCCATACATGATAGGCCACCAAGGCAGCCGTGAAATCAGACTCCACAACACGATGGTACCTGTCAAAATATCAAAACACAGAGTACAAGAAATGTCTGCATGTAAGTCCCAAAAGATAAATAAGTTTCTTCAAGTCATCAATTCTTATAAAGCAGAATACTAGTTACAGCTCATAAGCACCTTGCTTGACAGTATTTCCACATCACAAAAATAATTGGTTTTTAAGCAAAGCTGTAAAAGAACTACATTTGTAAGACAGACTTAGCAGAATATGCTGTCGATTTATACTTTATAAACCCATCTCACACTTCAGAAAGCCACTAGACCATACTCTCATTTAAGCCCCATGCAAGCCAGAGCCCTTGGGTTCACTGACACATTAAACCTCCTGAGAAGCATTTTGTCAGTCATCTCATCTTCCTGAAATATCTTGGCAAAACAAGACCCCTAATAAAGAATATTCAAGAAATACCCCATCTCAACTATAAATTTAAATCCTAGTACCTTATGAGACATAAGAGGCAATTTTATTAGCAAGACACTCAGATACTGAGAAGGAAACAGTGACTTTTTAGCTAAGAAAAATTATTTTGAAGGTCTGTATAAACATACATGAGATATGTATATGAGATTTTATATTAATCAGGAAAGAAGTAGACTATACAACCTGATAGACTATTTTCAATCAGATTCTTACTTGTTTTCATTAAAAAGTTCTCCATCAATACCAAAGGAAATATCAAGAGGAGGAACAAGCGTCTGCATTGAAAAAGCCACACGGCACAACTCTCGAATCAAAGTGCTGATCACAATGAAATCAATTTCTGGTGGAAATGAAATCTTTGGGTTGGTGTTCATGGAGCGAATTACTTCCTGAAAATAAACACAATTGAACAATTTGAGCTCGCTAACACTTCTATTCATGGGCAAGTATGGAAATCCCTCCTAAATATGTCTCTCAGCTTTCTACCTTGAAAAACCAGTACAAGCAGCTGCCATGAATGTTGTCTTAGGCTATTTCAGAAAATATTAGCTTTGGAAAGAATGTGTTGTTATTTTAGAAATAAAGTACAAGTTACATCATTGACATCAAGCTTAGGAGGGAGAGAAATTCTACGGAAAAGATGCAAAATAAAATAAGTGTAGGCTACATTTCATATAAGACAGTTACACCGTATCTTGCCAAAATATTATTCTGGCAGACAGAGACATTCTGATCACAAGTAAATAAAACAAGTGATTACTGGGCCATACAATAATACTATTTTGGAAAATTAACTGCTACAAGACAAAAATCTATATAAGAAACTTTTTTCCTTCTATACGTTACAGTGCATTTCCAGTTTACACACTCCAAATTTATTAGCTACTGAAACAGATCAACACATCACTTCTGCACTGTCCTTAACTTACATTGACACTGGCTTGAACATCATACAGGTCTTCATGTTGAACTATAAAATCCAGGACCTTGTCTTCAAGTGACTCAGGCCCTGAGTGACCTATAGACAGAGAGTCTCTCACACGCATTTTGAACTGCCTGTATGCCACCTTTGCTGCACGAAAAGACTCCTGCAAACATACAGAACATCTAGTTAAATCCAGGAAGCTGAGACTGATTGTAAGGAATAATATAAAACATTGCTGTAAAAGTGAAAGTTAAAAATAGTACTTATCTGGGAGGACTTCTCCGATTAAGTCGAGTGTGATTTATTCGCAGAAGACACAATTGAAAGCTTCCCACATAACCTTCTATTTTTATGTAGGATTCCATCACACACCCACAATCAATGGAATCGCATTCAAAGATACCAAGAGCAGAATTCAGTAACAGCATTTTACGTGCCACAGCTTGACATGTCAGACAGGAGCACCTCTTGTCCGTTGAGAAGAAAGGTTGAATTGGAGAATGTAAACTGAATGATAGTTGTGGGAAAAACCTTCAGAAATTTAACTTGTGTGGCCACAAGCACAATTAAGAGAGACACGGCCTCTCTGCCACAGGTAAGTACCACATCAATTTTGTAGAAAATAAGATTAAGAGCAGAAAAAATAAAGAAATTCCTTCAGACTGAGCTCACAGTAAATGTGAGGTATCTAGGTAATTTCAAGGGACTAAAAAAAATAGAAAAGCACATAGCTACAGGTAAAAAATAAGCAGACTACAGAAAGATTTTTAGGTTTCTAAAATGTAATATTCCCAAAGAAATTAATCTAAATGGGGAGTGTTATCTAGTGCAGAAATTGTCTACCTTTCAGAGCCGTTCAGTCTTCTTATGCACCCTTTTTAGCACCTGTATTGTAGAATACTGCCCATGTTCTAATGCTGGGACAGGACAGTCAGAAAAGGACATTAAATTGAGGGTTCAATGTAAAAGTGTGAAGAAAGCAAAATCAAAAGGGAAAAAAAAAGAAGATAAATACTCTTCACCATACTTCACAGAAAAGCTAATTTACGCACAATGTAATCCAATCCAGCCATAATATTTTTATAAAATCTTCTGGCCTGTAAAACATGAATTTATCTTTGTCTCACCACAGCTGCAGCGTATATTATTCTCTGCACCATCTCCATGTCACTGATGCATGTCCTCAAAAGAGTCTCTGCATCCAAGCGTTCTTGAGCATAAATGTCACCAAAGCGAGCTACCAAGCAGGCACGGCGCGAAGCATTTGTACGTCTGGCTCGGCCAGGTGAGCAGCTCCTCAAGTGAAGTGGACTACACGACTTGCTCACACCACACCTTGGGGAAGGAGAGCGGCTCCGTGGAAGCCTATGACAGACATGTAAAGAAGCATAAGGTCACTTCACCATCCTCAGCTGCCTTTGCCTAGTGCACAGAGTTTTATGTCAATTTAATTATTGCCAGAGTAAGTTAAGATTTTAAGCCAACTTAATTAAAGAAGAAAATCTGTAGCTGGTTAGTCTTGTATGAAGGCATTTGAGTCAATACACTTTAGGAGTCAGAGCCTGAACAACAAAATTAAAGTAAGTCTTAAAGTGCGTGCAGCCAAGCACTTTGTACAGAGGAAACACATTTCTAACTAGTAATATTCGGAGATTTGTTCCTCTTTCAGTAACAGTGAAGAGCTCTGAAGTCAAAAAAGTGAGAATATAACAAGTTCTTCGCTGTAATGGCACAGTATTCTAAGAGGACTTATAAACAAAAAAACTAATCATCTCCTTTTGTCCCATACAGTTGCTCTCAATGTGTTTTGTAAAGCTGCTCTCTGCTGTTTTTCCAGAAACTTAATATAGCTGCCTGAAGTTAAAACATTAGGGCACTAGGAGAAATCACTTGAAGAGTTCATGTTCATTCATAATAAACATGCAAAAGCTTAGCTTTTGTTTGTATTTCAATTTCAAATGAGGAGGGAAATTCATGTCACATAATATAAACAATTTCTCTGATTCAGTGACTTCTCTAAGTAATGCCTCTGCCTGCCTTGGAGAACAGATTTTTGGGCATCCAGGACAGAGATCTTGCCCTGGGATATTTGAATCTGCTGCTTATAGTCCTTCATATGATCTAACTTCCTCTGGGCATCCTCCTTTGTAGGTACCCACAGTCTCAAGACTTAACCACACAGAATAAAATCAGTCACAAGATGGCCTTCTACAAATACAAACCATCTATCAATTAATACTCACCATCAAACAAACAGAACAGAAAAAGAGGAGAAATATTAATCAAGCTCTTTCTGCTGAAATACAGGGAAACCATTTTAAAAAAGCAAACTCCAAAGCATACTCTTAATTACACTTTTAAAGTGTTGACTTGCCTTCCCTGGAGCTGCTTAAGGTGCGGGTGGATGAGGTGCTGAGGGGCACGGTTTAGAGATTGGTAGGAATGGTTGGACTCGATGATCCGGTGGGTCCCTTCCAACCTGGTGATTCTATGATTTTATGAGACTGGATACACTACACTTTACATTACAGCAGACATCACTGGTTAACGTTTGGTGTCCTTGCATTAGCTCAAATTACAAGGTCTAAGAAAGAAACCAGTTGCTTTCTCATATTTAAGATGTTAACTAAACCAGGTCATTTTTCTTTCCTGCAGTTTAAGACTCCAGGTATTTTCTTATATCAGGTCCTCAAGTAATATCAAAGGCTAACACTTCCTATCCTGCTCTCTCCAAGAGAAGCAGTGTTTCTTAAACATCAGCAGACAACTTGCCAAGTAAGTTTATAATCTGTCTATTATTTAAAGTTAGAAAGTATTCCAACACCTCTGTTTTCCCTCCTAAAGCAGATGTTATTGTTTTCCTCTTTCCAGCACAGTGTGCTTTGATCTTCTTAGATGTTCACACACTGATTATATACCATAACTCATTATGACATGTTGTAGTCATTCAAAAACTGTTGCACTATAGCTACTCAATTGATTTTTATCAAGGTTTGGTCAGCATGCAACAGTTCATTGACTATAATTCCACTGGGATGGTCATGCACTATACAAAACTCTTTCATCTAAAACACTGGCATGTTTTCCAACTCCTGTGCCAAAAGCAAAACCTACCAATTCAATTTATGAAGGTGGGTATGACTATCATTTGTACTCCACTTTGGATACATACAGACAATACAGAGTCTACGCATATTTTGAAGCTTTGATTTTAAGCCAGAAATGAAACATTTTAGAAATCTTCATCAGTGTATAGATGTCAAGAGAAAAATACAGCTCATTGAAAGGAGAAAGAAAAAAAAATAAATTACAGTTAATTCCCCTACATTTGTTTTGCTCGGCTGAGCTCTATACGAGCTGATGTCAGTTGATTTTCCAGCTCTTGCAGACGAAAACTCAGACTGCTGGGCAGGCCTAACAACTGCTTCTCTTTCTCAATTGAGTCCTACAACGAAACACAAAATCATGCTGCTTGAATGCTCTACATTACAGAATCCTTCAGCAATGTAGTATTGCATGATTAGATGATCTATTTCAAAACAACTCAGTAGGAAGACCATTTCCAAAATAACTGAAAAGAAAAGCAATTGTGTCCCTTCTAGAGACATAAGCAATACTTTCCAGGCACACAAAATAAGTATTCAATTACGTTAGGAAAACATAACTTCATTGACACTTCATGACAGGGAATATAGAAGGTCTGCATACACAGATTTGCCGCCTGCATAGACACCACCTGAACAAAGTGTTTTTGCAGATGTGTTGCATGGGCTTTTCCTCCAGTCATCTTCTGACTTGCCTCTATTACCAACTAAAGTAAAGTTTTTGGGAAATCATGTACATAAATTAACAGAAAAAGTTATTAGAACAGAGGAGGTTACTACTGTCATTCTCGAAACCACGCTGCTACACATGCAGCTCTGTCTTTAACAGTCTATAGATTTACCTGATACTACTGGAATTAAGTATCTGTGTAGCAGGCTTCTGTTTATATTTTAAATGTCATGTGCAATGACGAATCCATAAGTTGTGTACCAGGTGTACTGTCATTTAATAACATCATTATTTTACATTTTGGGCTTTTTTTGGCAGAATCCTACTCCTGCAATACACTAGAATCTGACTCTTAAGGGATATTATTTTTCATTTGCTCTTTTTTTTAATTGTGAAAGATTTTTGTAGAAGAGGTATAAAAAGGAGAAGTCAGAGAACATGGAGACACCACTGTCAGATCTCAAGATCTTCAATATTTTCCCCTAGTATGCATCAAATGACACTCGTATTTTCTTTTGAAGCACAAAGCCGCAGATCTGTGTTTTCTGACAGTAGTACAATGCTTTCAGTAAATATCACATACATCCAGACATCAAGTCAGACATATGGTGGTATCATGATGGACACAGGTACTTTTTTTCCCCCCTTCTGGATATATTATAATGGTGAGAAAGTAAACAATTTTTTTTCATTTAAAAAAAAACAGAGTTCACAGATAAATGCATGGAGTTTATACATACATTTTCACGTAATAGTAGATTTTTACTAACAGAGAGACATCCTTAATACTTTTACGATGGTACTGCAAATGTAAATATAGCATAACTCTACCTAGCAAAGGAAAGCAGTACAAGAACATACTCTCACAGAGCAAATTCCTCCATATAGTCACCCATTGTTGTGAAACAGTATAAGCCTTAGGAGGTCAAAAATAACTTTAATGACCTCTGCTTTCCCTTTCAAAGGAAGCGTAAAATGAAAGAGAAAAATAGCACAGTTGTCTCCATGAGTAACTAAGCAAAGTTCATTAAGTAAAATCAGAGAGGGAGGCTATCATTGACAAAAAGTCATTGAAGTTCTCCTAAGCGTATAAATTCACACCATTCTATTCTCTTAAAATAAACTTCCTACCTACCTGAGTGAGAGAGAGGTTGCTTTCTAAGAGTCTTCCCGAAGTAGCACAGGAAAAACAAGTCCTTAGCCATGGCAGGAGACGAGTTTTTATTGTTTCCATACCTGCACAATGCCCACCTAAGAAAATACATAAGTAAAGAAGTTGTGAGAACACTTACAGAAAGAGTCAGAGTTTGACAAGACAACACATGTGAAATGTGTTAGTAATAAGTCAAGGCACTGATTTACCTTCTTGAGATGTTTCATAGAGGATTGTGAAGAGCTGCCCTTGAATCTCATAGTTTAGTTCTATTATTTCACAGCATCGGTTCAGATTCTGATCACAGGAATTAATCTGTAAATCAATGGACATTAATACATCTGCCTGGGTTTTCTTACTTAAAATGACTTCTGCCATGCTCACGACTTTTTTTTCCTACAATTACATATTCACAACCTTTTGTTACAGCCACTAGAATGTTCATCTTTAAAAGGTTCGCATATTCAACAGGCAAACAAGATATCAGTTCTATCACCCAATTAATTCACTACTTGAGAAAACTAACTTATTTCCTCATTCACAAAGAAGATGCAACCACAATTCTCTCTAAAAGAATCATAATAATTGTGGATTTGTGTCAAGAACTTAAAACAGAATTTTTTAAATAATAAGATAGGAGACTGTTGAATGAAAAAAATGTATTCGTCCAAAATCTGATTTTCCATATTAGCTGAAATAATGATTTTAAAAGTTATCAATTGAAACAAATACTACTGAAAAATGGGTAAACCTCAGCATTATGCCTAGGAAACAACAGAACAGCTAAACCACATCACTTTCAGTACAGACAGTTCTGAAAAGGAGGTGGGATTAATCTGTCCAGGATGCTACTGCACCTGCCAGGAGCTGTTTCCTTAATCTTTATCAGTAACCTGTGTATCTCCTTCAAGGAAAGAGTGCCCTCTAGGTCTTCAGGCTTCAATGGCTCCATGTGGTTTTTAGAAGCTTCCAAAACAGATAAAACTCCCACTCATGCTCCTGTCAGCTTGCATTTTGATTGTTGCAACTTGCATTCCTCTACCTTCAAAGAGCATAGTCCTCCTAACCTCCACCAGAAAACCACTTTCGCAGTGGTGCATTTTTCCAGCTCATTACACTGACATAACACACACAGTTCCTCCATCTGACAGCTCCTCCTTTTCTGTAACAGCAGCACAAAGCTGCTCATCTTCATTTCCCAAGACCCCACAAGAATATCCTCACCTAACTTCTTATCAAGAGTTCAGCTCCCACTATTGCTCAGCCCATCCCGAGATCTACCACCACAATCCAACTGTAAGGTTTTTAAAGGAGTGCCACTGTTCTTCCTCCTCTGGTGCCCTGCACTCTGTGGGATCTACCCGCAAGCTCCTTAAAACCATCCTTTGCCATGTTGCCATAAATCCTGCAGAGAGTTTCACTAGCTATTCATATTCTGCAACTCCTACATATCACAAAATTTAAAAAAAAGGAACTAGCTTCACTGGAAAAGGCTGTATCTCAGCAACAGCTCCTTGCCTCACCAACCATATCGCTGTAGATGCTTACAGGCTCATGACCAAATCAGCTCTCAGTGTCCTAAGGCTAATTAATGAAACCTGGTTGACACAGGAGTAATAACCCTGTCAAGACTGTTTCGACAGAGAAAACTGCCAGTTTTCAAATCTCAGCTCCTTTTCATCTCCTCTTTTCCTAAATTTTACACCTTCTCTCCTGCTTCCACTGTTTTGCCCCCTCAAACTGTTACTTCATCCTCCTCCATGCATCCCAATACACCCACCTCCTTCCTTCTCCTCACTGATCCTGTCCATTCATCCTGCCTCCCTGCTCCCAAAACACCCCTGCAGCTGAGCTGTCTTGCTGCAGCCTATCAGCAATAACAGGGATCCAGTCCAGAAGAGCCAGGAAACTGGATGACCTAATTCCACCTTTCAATACCCTTTTTCCCCTCACATTTTCCTGATCATTCCCAGCTACCAGGTGATTCCTTCTGAGCATGCCCTTACCTGTGCTCCTTCCCTCTGCTGGTCTTTTACCACACTATTTTGGATCCAGACTCAGTCACTGCAGCTCAAACACCACTTTCAGCCTCCAGTCTTTTTTTGGCAAGCTTTGGCACAGGGAAGTGAGAGAGTACCTGAGGCTGTGAGTGCATGGGTCAGCATCCTAAACTGGCCTTTCATAGAATCACAGAATCACCTGGTTGGAAAAGACCTCTTGGATCATTGAGTCTAACCATTCCTATTTGCCACTAAACCATCTCCCTGAGCACCTCGTCTACCCATCTTTTAAACACCTCCAGAGATGGTGACTAAGCCACCTCCCTGGGCAGCCTCTGCCAGTGCCTGATGACACTTTCTGTGAAATTTTTTTTCCTGAGACCCAGTCTGAATCTCCCCTGGCACAACTTGAGGCCATTGCCCTCTGTCCTGTCCCCTGTCACTTGGGAGAAGAGGCCAGCACCCTCCTCTCTACAACCTCCTTTCAGGTAGTTGTAGAGTGCAATGAGGTCTCCTCTCAGCCTCCTCTTCTCCAGGCTAAACAGCCCCAGCTCTCAGTCGCTCCTCGTAAGANCCAGACTTCCCCTAGCATCCCACAGGGTTGCTGTGCCCCAAGCACAGGACCCGACCCCCGAAGGACTCTAATGCCGCACAGCGGCGGCCCCGCCCGCACGATCCGGCTGCAGCGGGACGCGGGCCCCGCGCTCCTGGAGGCGCCGCTCCGCGTCCCGCGTCTCCGCGGAAACGGCCCCGCCCCCTGCGGCTCCGGGACGAGGTGGTGAGGCCGAAGGGGGATGGGGGCTGAGGCGGGGAGCGGGGCTGGGGCGCCCCCCACCTCTCCCCCCAGCGCTGCCCACCTCGTAGTCGCGGTACCATCTCTCCAGCTTGTCCTGTAGCGCGCGGCCGCTCTCCGCGCCCACCAGCCTCCTCAGCCTGTCGGCCATGGCCCGCCCTCGCCTCGCTCCCGGAGTCGGAGCGGGCTAGGGCTGGCTTGCTTTCCCCAGCCCGGTTCCCCACCCGGGACCCCGCCGCGAGCCCCGCTCTCCCTTCACCACAGTTGTAACGTAGGCGGCGCCGCGGGCGCTCCGGCAACGGCCGCCCCGCCGCGGCCCTTCACACGCCCCCCGCCCCGCCCGCCAGGGGGTGGAGGAGGAGGAAGATGGCGGCGGCCGCTCCCGAGCAGGTTAGTCCTCGCAGGGAGGCGGCTGCGGGGCGAGGAGGGACACGGCAAAGCCCACCCGAGGGGTGCGGGGCCGGCTCGGGCTTGCTGGGGTCCTGGGCCGCTCTGCGATCCCCAGCGCTGGGGCCGCCCCGCGCTGTCTGGCCTTGTCCTGCCTTGTGAGGTGAAAAATATGTTGGAGGGACGGCTCGTCATGAAAGCCTTCCGAGAACGAGATATCCTACCGTGTCCTGGGCCGCATCCAAAGAAGTGCGGCCAGCAGGTCGAGGGGAGGTGATTCTGCCCCTCTGTTCTTCTTGTGAGACCTCATCTGGAGCATTGTGTCTAATTTTGGAGTCCCCAGCATAAGAAGGATATGGAGCTGTTGGGACGTGTCCAGAGGAGGGCTGCAAGGATGATCTGAGGGCTAGAGCACCTTCTGTATAAGGACAGGCTGAGAGAGTTGGGGTTGTGCAGCCTGGCAAAGAGACCTTATAGCAACCTTCCAGTGCTTGAAGGGGCTACAAGAAAGCTGGGGAGAGACTGTTTACAAGGGCTTGTGAATAGGACATGGGACGGTGGGTATAAACTGCAGAGGGACAGATTCAGACTAGTCATGAGGAGGAATTCCTTCACCTTGAGAGTGCTGAGGCAGTGGCACAGGGAAGCTGTGGCTGCCCCATCCCTGGAGGTGTTCAAGGGCAGGTTGGAGGGTGCCTTGGAGACGTCCCTGCCCATGGCAGGGGGGTTGGAACTAGATGATCTTTAAAGTCCTTTCCAACCCAGAGTATCCTATGATTATATCCTACTACGGCTGCTGTACAAGATTTCTGTTGCCTTTTCCCCAGAGTACAGATCTCACTTTCCCAGCCTAAGCCAATTCTGAGGTTGTGCAGGGTTACAGCAGCTCTCAGAAGGTCATTGAGGAAGCCCACCATAAACCTGTTCAGGTCCAGAACTTCTCTCAATACCATTTCCTTGTTCAGCAAGAGTTAAAAACCAGATGCTTTTAACTGTTACATCAATGTAGACACATACAGCCTTACAGTATTTTTTCAATACTCTATGCAGATAATAGAAGTCAAATACAAATCCTGTGATACCTAAGTCACTCCAAAACTGTCTCCACCACACTCCCTACAAATAGATTGATTGATAATCTATTCCACACTAGCATGGAGGGAATTAAAGCTCCGCCAGGGGAGATTTAGGCTAGACATTAGGAGGAAGTTTTTCACACAAAGGGTCATTGGGCATTGGAACAGGCTGCCCAGGGAGGTGGTTGATTCACCTTCCCTGGAGGTGTTTAAGGCACGGGTAGACAAGGTCCTGAGGGACATGGTTTAGAGATTGGTGGGAATGGTTGGACTTGATCCGGTGGGTCTCTTCCAACCTGGTGATTCTATGATTCTATGAAAGTCCTGCGTTTCTGTAAATGACCTGCAGGGTTGTGGTTTGTATTGCGCTAAAAACTTGATGAAGTTCTTTACAGCTGATTTTTCTTACTGCAGCTATGTCGTTTATAATTCCTGCCTGCCATGATAAAAATTACATATAAAAACATGCGTCATCTGATAATATTTGGATTTTCATTTTAGTCATAGTGTTAGTAGATATTCCAGTGGTTGTAAATGTATACTGTAAGTACAGGGTGGCACACTGAAATATAATATTGAATATGTAATATATTCCAGTAGCCAATTCAATTTGGGGGTTTTTGTGTACATATATGTGTATTATTTTTGTGAATTTACATAATATGTAAATAACATGTTTATAATAACAATTAATTATAATATGTTTATAATGTGCTTATATTAGCAGCTAGTATTAATATTTTATAGTGATATTATGGTGTTTATAATGTGCTTGTAATAACAGCTAATTCATGCTTTGTACTATAGCACAGTTCAAATGGCCCAGTGAAGAAGTCTATGCGAGAGAAGGCTGTGGAACGCAGGAACATTAATAAGGAGCACAACAGTAACTTTAAGGCGGGATACATTCCTATCGATGAAGACCGTCTTCACAAGACAGGCTTACGTGGCAGGAAAGGCAACTTGGCCATTTGTGTGATTGTTCTTCTTTTTATCTTGGCCGTCATCAATCTTATTGTGAGTATAATACTTAGGCTGTAATCAACATTAGGATGTATTTAATTTTGACTGCTTATTAAAGAAATAATACTTATTCCAGTATGAGTGAGAAGGATTTAAAATGTGCTGAAGGAGACTCTTCATTTTCCTCCTCTTCTTTTTTTTCCTTTATATACATATACATATATATACACGATAGTCTGAGCAAAATTAGATGGAAGAATCTTATCAGTCATGTCATGATTATTATAGTTTATCACAGTTTATCTTACAGAATTAATCAGCCACTGCACTTTAAACCTGCATTGTTGCAACTACCACCTCTTTATTATTGATCAATGAAAAGTAAAGAATTCTTTTTCATAGCACTATTAGTTTTCATCCACATCAGAAGATGCTCTCTTGTAGTCAAACAGTAAGTATATCATGAACTGAGTTACTTTGTTGAGGAATTTTGTCTAGCTTATGATAACACAGTTACCCTTGAACAAGAAAAAGATTTAATTATGGGCATGATTTAATTTCAGGCATATATACACATGCAAATCATTTCAGTTACTATTTCAGATGAGTTCTAAAAATGCAAAATATTTTTCATAATTAATTGTATTCTGATTGTTTCCAGTAGGTATTAAACACAGTAAAGTAAATACACACCTAAAGCTCACCTGAACACTAGCATTAGTAATTATGTAAAATAAATGATTTAATTAATACAGTACTTGTGGGAAAATCCAGATGATCACGGTAATCTTTGAAAATCTGTGTTTCTCTTTCAGGTTACACTAGTTATCTGGGCCGTGATTCGAATCGGTCCCAATGGTTGTGACAGCATGGAGTTCCATGAGAGTGGCTTGTTGCGGTTTAAGCAAGTTTCTGACATGGGAGTTATACATCCATTATATAAAAGCACTGTAGGAGGCAGACGTAATGAAGATTTGGTGATCACTGGAAATAATCAGCCTGTAAGTTGTATCATGAATTGAAAGTGTGTGAGCAATGCTATGGAATTGCACTGGTATTATTCATAAACATTATATTTAAAACATCATTAACTTAATTATATTGTTTCTGAAGATTGTATTTCAGCAAGGAACAACCAAGCTCAGTGTGGAAAAAGACAAAACTTCAATTACCAGCGATATTGGCATGGAATTTGTTGACCCACGGACACAAAATACCTTGTTCAGCACAGATTATGAAACTCATGAGTTCCATCTCCCAAATGGAGTTAAAATCTTGAATGTACAAAAGGCCTCTACAGAGAGGGTATGTCTCTTTTAACTACCTCTTTTTTGTAGCAGCTCATCATAGATTTGCCATAGTTGTAAAATAAGAAAATAAAGTTTACTAATACAATCTTTCAAGCATATTTAGAAATTTGATTAAACACAGCTGAAAATGCTGCTCTGAAAACATAAGCCACTCTAAAAATTAGAGCAGAAATGTAAACTGACATCATTAAATGAGTATAATATCTGGAATACCATGCCAACTAGGTCTTTGTATCTTTTTATTAAGAACTTAGAAAAATAATTACCAGAACTTCATCAATCATTTTTCTTCTATTGGAGGTAAACGTTAATACAATCAGAATTTCAGAAGTCTAGGTAAACATGCAGAGAACAATCACAGCATTCTAGGAGTTAGGTCTGTTCATGGCTTCTAAGTTAAACAAGTTCTTAGTTGGTTTCTACATCAAGTCTACCTTATCAGAAAATGAAAAAACCTAAATATTGGTGCGTGTACATTTAAAATGTTGATCTTGATGTCAGGCTGAAGAAGCCTATAACTTTAAAAATATAGGAGGAAAAGATTAAATGAAAACAGGAGGAAGTTTACATAGTCACTAACAGGAAGCCTGTATTTGCTACTAGTATTAACAGTGTATCCCATAGAATAGTTAAATTAATTGTTATTTTTATAACAAATAACATGCAAATATATATCATTTTACATACCTTCCAAAAGTAAGTAATCCTTGTTTTCAAATGTGTATGTGGAAATGGGTAGAAGCTTCATAGGCACAATGGGAGGAGGGCAAAAAAAGCCCACCAAAGGTTTCTATTAAATTGCTTAGCAGTATTTTTAAGGTAATTGAAGTTACTTAGACAAACCCAAGCAGCACATTTTCATTGATCTACCATACAGGGTTTTTTTGTTTATTCTTAGATTACCAGCAATGCAACCAGTGATCTAAACATAAAAGTTGATGGCCGTGCAATTGTCCGTGGAAATGAAGGTGTTTTCATCACAGGCAAGACCATTGAGTTTCAAATCGGGGGTAACATGGAACTTAAAGCAGTAAGTATTTCAAATCAGCATTTTTTGGACAGCTTGGTTTCAAATTCAGGCTGATATAAAGCTACATCACTTTATTATGAATTCAGATTTTATACAGAGTAGTCATGCATGAAAGCTTAGTTGCGGTCAGTGTATTTAGTAAGGTTTTTAAAAGGTGGATTATTACTTTGCTCTTAATTAGCGGTTCAGTAGCTTTCAGGTAGCAACGATTTACTACTGTTAAGACACTAAAAACTCTCAATGCAGTTAAAGCTAAGCTATTGGCCTCCACATTGAAATAAATATCAAAGGGAATTAGTCTTCTCTTCTGGAGGTTTTAATGGGGAGAAAGCAACCTTTGACAAAGCAGCAGAGCATACAGTTAGGAGTGCTGTCTTCTGTGCTGCTGCAGCAAGGCTCACCAGCATTCATTTTAAGATTTCTGGACATTGCTAAGATTGCAGAGCACATAGAATAACAGGAAAGGTTAAGGAAGGATGAAATAAACCAAAGATAGATACACATTTATCCAATATTTGAATTAATGTTGTGTAGGAATTCAAACACTGATTCCCATTTCACTTTTTTTTTTTTTATTTACCGCATTTACTAATAGGTTTGTCAGGTAAAGCGACACAGTACTGCAGTCTCTTTCAATATTGATGAACCACTCTTTGTGGTTTAACCCCATGGGCAGCTAAACACCACCCAGTTGCTGGCTCACTCTCCTCCCCCTTGCCTAGTGTGATGGGGGACAGAATCAAGGGGAAAAGAAAGTAGAATTTGTGGGTTGAGACAGAAACAATTTAATAGGACAGTGAAGGGAGAGAATAATAATGATAGAAGAGTAAACAAAACAAGTGATGCACAATGCAACTGCTCACCACCTGCCTACTGCCCAGTGCCCTGCCAGTTCTCATGCAGCAATCTCGTCCCTGGCCAGCTTCCTCCACGGTATATACTGAGAATGACACCGTATGGTACGGAATATCCCCTTGGTCAGTTCAGGTCAGCTGTCCTGTCTGTGGCTCTCCCCAGCTTCTTGTGTACCTCCTCGGCAGTTAAGCATGGGAAGCTGAAAATTCTTTGATGCAGTATAAGCACTGCTTACCAACAACTGAAAACATCAGTATGTTATGAACATTATTGTACTAAATCCAAAACATAGCAGTATATTAGCTACTAGGGAAAAAATTTACTCCATCCCAGCTGAAACCAGGACACACTGGAATAGCAAAGTATGTTGCCAGCTATAATTGAGAAATTTGTGGGCGTTACTCACGAATTTAATTTAAAAATGAAACCTTGGCATATGTTTGGTTTATTGTTGTTTTTTTTATTAGATAAGAGGCTGAGGGGAGACCTTATCACTGTCTACAAATGCCGGAAGGGAGGTTGTAGGTAGCTGGGTGTTAGTCACTTCTCCCAAGTGGCAGGCAATAGGATGAGAGGAAATGGCCTCAAGTTGCACTGAGAGAGGTTTAGATTGGACATTACAAAAAATTTCGTCCCTGAGAGGGTCGTCAAGCACTGGAACAGGCTGCCCAGGGAGGTGGTTGAGTCCCCATCCCTGGAGGCACTTAAAAAAAAAAAAGTAGATGAGGTGCTACAGTTGGATTTGATCTCAAAGGTCTTTTCCAACCAAACATTTCTATGATTCTTTGAAATTACAAGTTGTAATTTTTTTCTCCCTCTCAATAGGAAAACAGTATTATCCTGAATGGAACTGTGATGGTCAGCCCATCACGACTGCCAAGTTCTTCTTATGGAGAACAGTTTAATAACGGCAACTGGCTGCGTTTCAAGCTCTGTATGTGTGCAGACGGTACCCTGTTTAAGGTTCAGGTGACAGGTTCTAACATGGGTTGCCAGACTTCAGTCAATCCATGTGGAGCAATGCACTGAAACACAAACCACTGCCAGGAGAGTTCTCTTTTGTGTTTACACGTATTTGTATGAAGTAATTGCATGCCTTCAAGGATTCTGTTTTTACAAAAGTTTATACTAATATTTATTACACAATATTTTTAAGCAATGGCTGTTACATTTTGCAGTATTATATCATCATCCTGTCATCCATAATAGTGGCACTAATTTAGTGTGCTTTCAGTCTACATGCATACTGGAACACCTTCCTGAACTGGGATCAGTAGAAAATATGTAAAGAACGTGATCATGGCTACAATCTTGACTGCCTTCAGTTGGCTTTAAAGCAGGTTTTTGTCCCACCTCCCAAGACCTTGAGGGCTCCTGAGAAAACGACTGCAGTCTGAAGTACTTCAATAGAAATGTCAGTTTGTGGAAGTGGATTTGCCTAGGACAGCTGAAGCAGCAAATCTTTGTCTTCTCTTTATTTCTTGCCAGGAGTTGATAAAACAATTTTCCCCAAAATTATGTGGTTTATCATATGTGTACTAAGTGAGGGGTAATGGCAGATTCTTCGAAATATTGCATTATTTCTGCCATATATTCTCATGCAGTTCAAGAAATAATTACACTAGCACAAATAATATTTGCTAATTAATATCAAGTGTGGAAATATAACTTCAAATTTGAAATAGTCTTGCAATTATTGAAGTGTTGCTTGAGCTCCCATTCTGTCTGTGCAGTTCATAGAGATTCTGCAGTTGCTTATTTATTTATAACGTGCTTATATTAGAGGTACATTTTTTAAAAGATGTACTTATAACTTGCCACCCAGAAAAAGTATTTTCCTATGTGCTTTAATGTGAATAGTGTATGAAATTATTCAACAGGTAATAATCTGATGTATGACTGTAAACAGCAGCATCTGAAATCAGTTTTTCCCCATAAATTGAGACCCTCAGAATTAAATCCTGAAATTAAACTGCAGATCTACAGTTGTAAATTTGATGGTATGGAACTCTGTCACAGGAGAGTAAGTACACATGTATCTGAATCTGTCAACAGTGAAATTGTGCCTGTTGTGAACTGGGAACTTATAGAAACTACTACAGCCTGCTAGTGCTGCAGCTGTTTGCAGAGGCAAGGTGTTCTGTACCAAAACCAGACCAGCGTCGTTACAAGTTTCCCACCATCAAGTAACTTTCATAATTGAGGTCACAAACATGTCTTTGCAAGGTTTTTGACAAGTTTTTCTAAATAAGCACACGCTTCCCTTCCTAAAAGCTGTGCAAATGTTACTCATTAACTTCAGAACTGGTCAGTTGTTATGGGAGGATAAACTGTCTACCTTTGTTTTATAGCGCCCAGTACACATAATTCCAAAAATACAAATTGGCTCCTGCTGCAACAAGAACTTTATATCTAAGGTCTCAGTTGCTGTATTCCCTAGAAGTCAGTAAGTTGTCATGAGTACAAGTGATTTCTAGAGGGGGGGATCCCTGGGTCAGGCATTGTGCCACTCAGGAGATCAGAGGAGTCGCATTTCCCTCACTGCTCTAAGGCAAAGCTGGATTTTGATGCTCAGTAGTTGTTGGGCCTTGGAGGGGTGGACAGGAGTGGAGCTGTTTTAACAACATCAGAAGAAACAGAATGAAACGTAGCCAAAGCCATTGAATTGCTCACATTAAAGGTTATGGGAAAGTACTAACATTTTGCATACTGCCTTCATGAACTTCATAGTTTTACTACACTTGATATTTATTAACCACTTAAACACACATTTTATTGTAAAACTTGCACCCATTTTTGCTGCTGAGTAGTGCCCCAGTTAGTATCAATCTGTTACAGTTAAGAGGAAGAAATAAACTGTAATATTTTTAGAATTTTCACTCATGCTAATGGAAGTCTGTCACTTGTGTATATATATATATACACCTCGGTATAAAAATATAAGCAGCGGCAGCATCCTTGACTCCTGGCTGAAATAGATCTTGAAAATGACAGATCGTGCCTTGTTAAGTAGATTCTATACAAAGTGCCCATTAAAGCTCTTGGGTTCATGGCCACGTGCTAGTACTGAATTCCTGAAATGATTATCAAGTGTTCTGTTTAAAGTACTGCAGGCAATGTAGCTGAAAGGATGGTCACAAAGGTACTCTGAAATCATGGTCTGGAGGATCGGCTTTGAAGTGTGGCTCTTTTGTGAAAAATGTAGCAAAACTGATCATACAAGTACCAGATGAAATATATTGCCGAGTTGTTAGCCACTATTTATGTATTGTTCATATATTTTGTTGCCTTCACTACACTGTTTTGAGAAACGTTGGTACCACATGCCCTATGTTGTGCATTGATTTGTTGTTTTTCTTCTAACTACCTAGGATACATTTTTCTGCATGTATTTAAAACCTTGTGTGGCACTTTATTTATTTCAGTCCTGCAGATGCATTTAAGATTGTGTGTATAATGTATATTCTTTATGCCTCTGTAAAATACCACACCAGGAATGCTGAAACAACTTGTATTTGAAGAGTTCTCAGCATATGTAAAGGTGGTGGTTGTTTCAATAGGTTGAAGACAATTGAATTCTAATGTTTGTTTTGAAATGAAACAATAAATTCTAACATGCAGAATGTGGTTCAGAAGTGTTATTTGTAAGAATATAGTTTTTATTTAAAATACATTGTTGTGTTACTGACAGGGAAACCAGTATTTCATTGACTCTGTGAAAATCATTCCATGTCTCTGTCATGGATTGTGTCTGGTGGACTTTGCCCAGTGGTAATTGTGTATGATACCTGAAGCCAAGTTCAACAGTCTCCGCTGTTGTTAGTTCATGAGTTCCTGAGAAGCCGTGTTTCTCAACTGAATGGCTGGAAAAGAAAGGAAAGGTTCAGATTGTTTTTTGGGAGAACTGGAGGGAGGGGGGAAGGCTACCAGTTTATGAGTGTTCTTTCTCAAACATACCTACGAGTTTAAACTGTGCGCTTAAGGCAAAATGTTGGTAATGCTTTGGCTCTTTAGTGTTGATTTTTTTAATGTCAAAGTATTTCCACTTTAATAAACTCTTGTTATGCTGCACTTCCCATAGTTTTACAGTTTACATATAGATACTATGGATAACATTCACTTGAGCATCATTGCTGTGGTCCTTTACTTGAATCTTCCTGGATCAGTGGGAACCAAGCCACAGCGGATTCTCCTTGACACACATCACCATTCAGACTGCTGCTGGGATGGAAAGTTCTTGGTGAATTGTTCTTTCACCAGAATATCTACAATTCCAGGAGATGTACCGCAAACAGCAACAACAGCCAATTTCAGTTGCAATAATATTACGACTTTTACGTGTACTGATGGAAGAAATGAAGAATGGATGCTTTAACAACCTGATTTCTGAACTCCCCTTAACTGCTTTCAGAAATGTACTTGTTTTAGAAACTCAATGGCTATGCCATCCATACCCTCACAATGGATATTCCTATGCCTCCACAGGGGTTTAAAAACTATGGAAAAGGCTGCTGTCTCCTGCCTGCTTTGAAAGTATTGTCAGGTGAAAGAAATAGTCTTACACAGTCCCAAGAAGTAAGCTTTCAGAATCTTTAAGGACCTCGCTCCCAAGGGGTAAGTTGGGTTTGGATATGATTTGGTACATCTTGCTGAATTCAGCACATGACCATCTCATTTACTTATGCTTAAAGTGAGGAAGAGTCCCACCTGCATGCAAGTACAGAAACTGAAGTAAATGTGTTGTTTTGGATTAGGCTAGGAGGGTTTACACAGCCTTTGCAATCATAATGCCTTAATATCAGTCAACTACAATCAAATCCTCTGAAAGCCCAAGCAGTAATTACCCTTCTTGTAAAGAAAAGGAGTAAGGATCTATGCAAAACCACCAGCCTCCACAACCCAGTCGTGAACCTTAACATCAAAAAAATTAAAGATAATTAATTTCATACTACTCTTCAGAACAAAGTCAATACTCTTAATTAAAAACTTCAGTATTTCACAAAGACAGGTAAACACATTCTGTTCAGTCAAAAAATTTTTGCTCTTAGCCATCTGGCACCCAATCACAGCAACACCTTCTAGTGACATGAGAGGGCTGTAAATTTTTAATAGGCTTTTAGAAAGTGTTCGCTAATCACTGAACTATGGTAGGCATCATAGCCTTTATGTCAACCTCTGTCCTCATAAGCAGATGGTTCACATTCTTCAAACAGTATTTAAATGAAACAGAAGCTGCAGTATGAGCAGCACTATCCTATATATTGTTTGCTGAATTTAATTGATATCTGGTAACATCATCAGATTCATTAGTTCTGTATTTTGAAAATAATCACTGAGGTGGGAGGGGAACACAGCCAAAAACCTACTTATCTCACAACATCAGACAAGGGACACAGGGTCCCAGAAGTTCTATTTTTCTCCTTTCTTGATACTAAATAATTAACACTCTGACAAGCAAGAAACCATTTCGCTTACTTATTTTGTAGTATCAGTAAGGTTCTTATATAGACAATACAGAAAAGTTTACATTATAAAATACATTTATGATGATTTGACTTGTTTTGATAGATATTATAACTAGACATTATAGTGAGTCACACAGACCAACATCTTTCTCCAAGACTTGATTTTAAATGTTAAAAGTCGAACTGCTAGGCATCATACCACCAGACTTAAGGTTGTACTTACATCCCATGTTCATTTACATAGATGTTCAGGACTTAATTTTCCTACTCCAAAACAGTTCTTGTTTTCTAGCTGTGTTAAGAAAACACAAACTGAAGTTCTAAAGCTGAAAGGTTCAGCCACAGAGAAACCCTTCTCACAACAGCCACCCCGGGTGTCATGCTGCTGCCTTACCAGATTGTATATTTTTGGCACAACTTCAGCTTCAGGGAAGCATTTGAACTACAATTCATCTGGGTGCAAGGAACTGCTAGAACTTCTGAATGCCTGATTGATCTCTGATCTGAATGATCTCTGATTGCTTCCCTATGGGGCAGGGGATGTTCTGGGGGTCTCTTATTCTCTGTAGGAGTCAAGCTCAGTGAAGCTCCTATCAGCTGCCTCTAGCTTTCATAGAATGAATCATAGAATCACCAGGTTGGAAGAGACCCACCAGATCATCGAGTCCAACCATTCCTATCAAACACTAAACCATGCCCCTCAGTGCCTCAGGAATCAATCATTCTCTCCGCTTTTCACAATAAAACCAAAGATCAATTACTCCACAAACTGAACAGCAAACTGGAACTAGAGATTTCCAGTAGAACAGGCCAAAATTTAAGGAGAGCCAGTAGCTTCTCAGCAATAGTCTATAATCAAAAAAGACTAGAAAGTGATATTTACATGCTACAAACTCTGGTGATGCTGACTGTTCAAGTGCCTTCCTTCCCACTGGAACTTGCAGGCTGGAGCTTTGGGGGCTGCCTGCACAGCACCCAAGAAAAATAAGGCATCTATCTCCAGCATTCTAAAGGGCTACTTGTGCAAGACAGATGCTGTTGAAACTAGGACACGCTGAAGAATATACTGTCATGCTTGATAATTCACAGGCAGACAGGCATAAGCAACAACATATTTTCAGTCAAGTTTACATCCTATGAATATGGTTCAAATAATTCCACATATGAAAAACTTCCATGAACTTGCAGATGGCAATGAATAGGACATATTGTATCACCTTTTGCATCCCTGTCTTTTATTTACAATTAACATATTTGGATCTTATAAACTGAGTATATTCCACCCTTTTCATGCTCTTCCTTTCCTACTTTCAGTTGGGCACTGAAACATGCTCAATATACAGTGATTGCAGCCAGAATAATTCTGATAGCACAAGGGAACATTACTGCTGTTATGGAGAGGTGACTTTTTAAAACATGCATTGATTGTGAATGCATTAACATACCTGGTTTTGCTGCTACACAACTTCTAGAATGGGACAACCACTGAACAGGAAAGGCACAGTAGCTCAAAGCCTGCAGCCAGTCATTACAATAGACAGGAATGGAAGGAATTTTGTTGTAAAGAATTTTAGAAAGTCACATGACACAAGTGGGAAAACAAGAATATGAAGTGTAAAAATAGTTTCGTTCTTCCTAGGACTAGGTCTGCTGCAGTCTTTACAAACTGTCCATTTGTCTCCCAACAGCATGCAACAGATTGACCTGAATGATTTTCAAAACTGCTTACAGCTGAGGGACAGCAACTTGCAAAACAGCAAGATAACTAGAATTCATCCACATGCCTTCAGGGATCCCAACAAATTACAGGTTGAAAAGCAGGATTTCACAATCATTTCAATGTTTTCTGTTAAACATCATTAAAGATACATAATTATCAAGTATTCAGCATGATTATATTGACCTTTGGTTATTATATTAGTGTACAATTATAAAAACTAAATAGAATTGTGAAAATAACCACTATTTTTATATTATATATATTCTCTTTTCACATAGGAAAACAAACACGCTTGTAGATATACAAAATACAACCATAAATTCACTATATCACAAACCAATCCATAACTGGCTTAAACACACACATCCATTTCTACCCTCAACCCTTCCATGTCGAGAGCCCTGCAGCTTCCCATTCACACAGAGGTAGTTTACAATAGGGGAATTCCAAATATTCTGCAATTTGGAAAAATATTCTTGAAAACCTAACCAGATGTATTGTTCCCATCACTGCAAAAGTGCTCATATACTGAAATAAACATTATTGTTGATACAGCAATTAGTATTGCATTGGATGACTTATCAAATCAATTCTGAATTATTTCCAAATAATAAATGCTCTGACAACCCCTCTACCACAGATACTGATCAGCCTGAACTTCTTGCAACTTGAAGTGGACATGTCAAATAATGCCTAGATATTTAACTGCAGACTAAATGCTTTCAAAAATTTATTTCATTTTCTTTTTGACTCCATGAGGAAAAAAATGAGTATTTCATACAGTAAATCTGCCAACAACTCACAGAAACCTCTTTTGTATCTTTCAAGTTTCCATTTAAACTGCAGCGACAGTGTTTTGTTCAAGAGGGCTGTAATCCCAGCAGGGAAGACTCTGGTGCTGAACTGTGATTTGGGCAACATAAGTGGTATGTAAAACAGAGACTATCCATATGCTCCTAAAATCCAAATGCATGCAGAATGATCAAAGAAATTTGGTTTATAACGTAGATTTCTAGAGATACTGTATGAAAAATAAATTAACATGCAAATTATTTCATTAGAAATTAGTATACCAGTTAGAACATCTAAAAGGCATGTTCCCCCAAAAAGTCATCATGTCCTTCCTTGCATTAAACTAAGTGACGCCAAGTTATACACAAATAAATATCTGTAAGTAGTACGTTGCAAACATCTTTTAACTTGCCAACAAGCAGTGGGGTCACACTTCTGGGGCACGAAGAAAACTGAGAATACAATACTGTTTCTAATATTCAGTTACAGAAAACAACAAAAAAGCTGATTTGCAAGGGGAAATATTTATATTTCTTCTTAAAAAGCAAAGTTACTAGAGTACACAGTTCACTTAGGAAAGAAATTCAACATTTACAATTAGTACAGAGCACTTGAAGTCCAAGCGATAAAATATCCAAAGCCAAGATTTCCCATGCAGAAGGAAAACTAAGACAAATCTTAAGAGTAGAAGGTGTGCTTGTCATGTGCTGTAAGACAAATCACTTGAACTCCAATGGACTAATAGCACTTTAAGGTGGTAATGCTTTCCCCATGGAAGATTTTATCCCCAAATGAAAATATAAAAGATCTATCAGAAATGCCACCTGTTTTGTCTATTAACAAGGAAAGTCACAGTAACTCTGATCATGGGATCAGAATTAACACACTGGACTGCACCACAACTCAACTGGGACCGCAAGCAGATGCAAAGGCAAAGGTGTACACTCAAGCTGGCAATATATTCCAAGAGCTACCAACCAGTCATTCTAGCCTACACTAGAAAAAGTTGGGAATGACAGTTCAGTAGATACAAATACCCCAGGTTTTAAATCCATTTTGCTGTTATAAAAGCAGAAATTACAAGAAAATCACAGTGGTTGGAACACTGACAATTAAGCAGTGAAATTTTGTCTCATAGCTCCACACAGCAACCATGGCCATGCTGAAGAATGCTGGCTATAAACAGGGTCTTCCACAAAGGAGGCTGGCAAGTGGTTTTAGTATGACCCAGAACATACTCTGACATTATCAGTGACCTCCTCCCTCACTCACACCATTTTACATGTAGTCTGCTATTAACACCTCATACATAACATGTTTTAAATGGAGGGGAAATACATGATGGTTTAACAAGACACTTGCTACCATGTAAAATGACTATGGATGAATTAAAATGATTCTATATAGTTAAAATTATCAAAGATAGGTCAGAATATGTCCTTACTGAAATAACTTGACCCTAAAACCCAAGTAAATTTATTTTGAAAAAATAATTACTTTGTATTTTCTTTTATTCCAAGTAATGAAGTGTCTTGGTGGACACCTAAAGGTAGAATTTCAGGAGATAATAGTCTTCCTCACATATCACTGGATAAAACGAATAATTTAGTGATATACAATGCTGAGAAACCTGCTTAAGGGTTGTATTTGTGTATTCTTAACACAACATAGAAGAAACATCTCATCTACAATACACAGGTGAAGGAAAAGGTTTTGACATGTTTTGTCAGAAAAGCCCGGGACACTAACACTCTTTTTAGACAAGGAAGAACAGAGCAAGACTCCACGTTGGCTGTCTGCCTCTCTGTGCCCATTACATTTGTTTGTACTTTTTGTCTGGGTGCTTTGGCTAGACCCTTCCTTGTCAGCTTGTGGAGACTTGTGCAGGAACAAAAATTCAGTTTCAGAGCATATTTATTCTAATCAAGCCTTTTCAGATGAAACCTCAAGCAGAGAGTCTTCTGCAAGCAAACCTATGAATACTCAGCATAATTTGTTCATTTGTGATGAGACTTCCTCAGGAAACACACACAATTTTCCTACAGAAACTTCTACTTTCTATGAAAATGTCATTGAGAGTGGTGTACGTGCACCAAATACAGAACAGCACCAGAAACAAAGCAATAAGATCAATGTGAAGAAAAAGCCAGTGTTTTCAGACATCAAAACTAGTATCAGCAATGGTGAAAATTTATATGTTTATGATAAACTGCTTTCTATGTTTATAATGGACAAGAAGAGCAGTCAAGTGACGCCAAGGACATTAATGAGTAATGACATTTCATCATGGGAAGATTCAAAATATGCAAATACTGAAGACTCAGAGAAGAGCAGTTTCCCTCCCATAATGAGGACACTGAATGCTGACTCTTATTCAAATTACACTGACTCTTTCAGATGCGCATTTATCCTTCACAGAAGAAACTGGTTTTCCATTTTCTGCAACCCATACAGATGCATGAGATTCTAGGAACAGCAAGGTGAGCAACAATTCTGGTCTGCCACAGTCTGAAATCACAAAAGCTCCACCAGGGTCTCCTGAAATAAAAGGTATCCTTTCACATAATAAACCCACAAGCATTACAAAATTTATGCCTGGAAGGCAAAAACTGACAAACAACTTGGTCTAAATGGCAACATAAATATAACCAGTAATGCAGATTTTATTTTACCCACTAGCAAGAGAGACACCAATACTGAGAACTCAGGTGTCTACCAAACAATAGAAATTCCTCCTCTTCAAGACTATGACTGTAAAACAGAACATACAAATGAAAAATATGCTTCATCAGATATGTTCGGTGATAGTTCTTCAGACAAAGGAACACCATTCCCAATGAGTGACTATAGTTCTCTAGCAGATTTTGAACTGGAACAAGCTGATGTTAGCAACAACCTGCCAGTCTGTCAGAGGATGCTGATATGAACAGCAGAAGTGCCAAGTGCTCAAAACTGACAGGGTCTCCAAACATCAATGCTGAATTTCAGCATAATGAGAAAAATTAAGATGAAGACAACACGTATTTTGAAACCACCATTAATTACGGATCAGATACCATCCTACTTGAAACAGCATCATCATACACTGACAAATCACGTAGGCATGAAGGATTCAGACACAATTAGCTCTTCAAGTCAAGAAGTTCCTGTTACATTTGATTATTTTACTAATGAAGAGCCAACAGTACAAAACTCTTATTTCTGATTCCACAATCAAAATACAGCTTTTGGTAGTATGTTATTTTCATGAAAACATTCTCCCACGTGCAACACAGAAACAGAACATTCCTGAAGAGGCTGAACTCTTCCCACTGAACCTCGATGTTCCCCCAGATCCAGTCCCACTGAACAAAAAGAAAATGTACCAGAGGGAAGTACAGATAAGCACAAAAATAGGAACACCTCTGAAAAGAACCACGGTGAAGGGGATATTACATTAAGAAGAAACATGAGTACGTCTGAGGACAATGATTTTGGTTTTGCCCCTACTGACAATGGTTTGAATGAAACTGTTAAAGAAACATCACTACTGTATTCCAGCAGAGTCACCTCTGCAATCTCTGCCTGAACAGACAACTGAAAAACACTTCATGGTTATGACAGGAAAAAAAAAAAAAGGCTTGATACTACTGGGGAAGCTGGTGATTACAACTAAGGCCTGTGCAGATAAAAAGCAAAAAGGTTTTAATGAGGAAGAGACTGAAGGATGTACAGAATTACAGGATACCAGCAAGTATAGTCTGCCTGAAGCAATACAATCTTGCAATGCTATGGCAGATTTGCTGTATCTTCACTCTTCTGGGAAAACACAACTGGCCTTCAACACAGAAGACTGTTTCCAACTGGACTGGAGTGATGAGGATGCATATTCCTTCTCAGTCTCACAAGGCTTCTTCAATGAAAGCACAGATACAGGTCATGTTCATTCCCACAAAAGGCTACTGGAAATATAATCTCTAAAAGCACTGATTCCAGTGAGATGGAGGATGACACTCCTTTGGCAGCACTGGAGAACTGTTCTACAACAGCTGTCAACCTTCAAAACTCAAGCAAAAAAACTCAAGTCAAAAAGTCAGACCAATTTAGGACAGGCACTGGTTTTTGTTAAAAAGAGGAGAGCATTTGATGGATTTGCTGATGTTTTGCAAAGCAGGAGAACAAACTTCAACAGTTCAGATGCTTAATTGTAATACTAATCTCCCAGTGTTTATGTCATATAGTAGGTACAAAAAAAGTGATTGTGTCTCAAGATTAAATTCTGTGACTTATTAATGACTGTTAAATACCATGGTTGAGTTTTTTCAGGGGTGGGGTTGGCTTTTTTCCCCCTCAGTACAACTAACTATCTGCCTTTAACTTCAGAAATGCAAGTTATGGACCCATCTAAGTTAGAAACACCATCATTCCAAAAGGTAAGTCAGGCCAGGAGCCATGGACTCATGTTTCGAAGGGTACTTGAAAAAAACAAAACCAGACTTCATAAAAGGCAATCTCAGATACTCAAATGAGTAAACTATTCAGTAGCTGTAACTACTAATAAAGCTTTTGCTGAGTTATAGCAACAATGTATATATACTTACTTATCATTGCTGGTACTAGGATATTAAGTTTCCTTTAAAGTTTGCCTCTGATATACACTGTTTTATTTCTCTTTATATAAAATAAATTTAACCCTGAAATTATTACACTACTGCTATTATTGTGGTTTCCTGTACAACTCACCCTATGCAGTGAAATAGTACCTATTACTGTCTTCTGCCTTTTGAACCAAATATGTGAATTAAAAGTCTCTGAATCCCCACAGTTTCATGAAGATGGGTAAAATCTAAGCAGTATTTCAATCACAGTAAAAAAAAAAAAATACTTTGTAACTAGGCAAGACAGAGAGAGTAATGAAACCCTTCTTTCAAACCCTGCAGAAATGTCAGTTATGGAGATCACCTGTAGTTTGCAGATGCAATGACATGGGCAAGGAAATTTAAGAACAGACAACCTACTATTACTAACTTATAACTCCCTGTAAAAATGGATGCAGTACTCATTTAATTTTACTGAAAGGAGTAAACCAAGAGCAGCTCAAAACTGCTGCATTAGAATATGATATACAGTCACTTTTTTCTAAGCAAAGGGATAACAAATGCAAGATAAAATTTTCACTGAATATGGCCCAACGGCCTTTTAACATGCACAGTATCACTGATGTAGTCCTTGAAGGGGAATGTCAGCACAAAAGGGAACAGGCCCAGGTTCCCAGAAAATGCAGGAGGCTGGCCAGGAACTCTGGGAAAATCTTGTTATGAAGACACAATTAATTAACTAAAAACTCTGAACAGAAGAAACACACTCCAATTCCATCAGATGAGGAGGAAGTCCAACAGCACAGTACATCTTTGTACTTATGATTAAAGAGAAAGCTAGGAAAGAACAAAGAGATGCTGACGGAAGGTAATAATTTCCACCAGCTTCGCATACTTGGAACTAAAAAAAGGGTATTGCAAGAAGCTTAAGAGGCAAGTAAAAGCAACTCAAGGAGACCAATGCTGATATAATTTGATCTTTTGAAAAGTATTTTCTTTAGCGCCTTGAGTTCCTTTTAACTAATCATTCTACACACCTAGCATCACAATTGTCAGCTATATATTTACTGAGCCAAGCCACCAATGCTTAGATCTCCCATTGGTTTCTTTTGGTTTTCTTCCTGCTGATTGTCTCAAAAACTCTAACATAACTCAGAATAGATTATATAGCTGTTTCAAGTAGGTGTTGCATGGATTTGATTTAGGTCAAAGTATTTGCAAATAACTGCACTCAATAACATATGTAGTACAATCACAAGCAATTAATCTGCTGTCATTTCTCTTCTCTTTGCTCCAGTACTCAGCAATAACTAAACTGATAACTAGTAAGTTGTTTCAAGAACTGGTGAGGGCAATCGTAGCTTTCATTACCAACTTGAATGCCACAAAGAACCACTTCCCTAGAATGGGCTCTACAATATTCTAATTGTAATTTTCAAGAATGTTTTAAGTCAAAAACCTTAGGACTGGTAGCTTAACTAGTGAAAAAACTGTCTTGTGAAATTTATCCTGCATGTGTTCTTTATTGTCTTTGTCAGCTTTTGTTTCCTATTCAAAAAAACAATTTGTAACTGCAAGCAATACAAAGTAGCATGATTAGCTACTTAAATTAAAAATTAAATTTGTGAATGTATTATGGACATTTAGGCTATAATTTCCATGTCCTATTGCTAGCAGCTTTTCTGTTGCTCTGCTTAGATACTATCACTTTTGTTTCAAGATCAACACCACACCTCACCTCTTCTAAAAAAGGTAAGAAAAGCAAGTATTTAAGGTCATGAACAGACCTTCAGATCAAAATATCACATTTATATACTAGACTGGTCTTCTCTTCCATCAGCACAGTTGAGTAACTTAAGGAATTTTCTTTAGCATACATTTTTATAAATCACAGAAGGTCTGAGGTTGGTAGATACCTCTGGAGTCCACCTGCCCCGATGCTCAAGCAGGTCCACCTAGACTTGGCTGCCCAGGACTGCATCCAGACAGACCACTTTTGAGTATTTCCAAGGATGGAGACTCTGCAGCCTCTCTGGGCAACCTGGGCCAACTCTTCGTAACCCTCAAAGTGAAAAAACAGGCTTCCTGAGGTTCAGATGGAGTCTCCTGCACTTCAGTTTGTACCCACTGACTGTCCTGTGACTGGGCACTGGACGAGCCTGGCTCCATCTTCTTTACACCCTTCCTTCATATATTTATATGCATGAGTAAGATTTTTGTCATAGGAGAGATGCTCCAGTCCCTTCATCATCTTCCTGGCCCTTTGCTGGACTCTCTCCAGTACACTGAGGTGTGTCTGGTACTGGAGAGCCCAGAAGAGGGGACAGTACTCTGGGTGTGGTCTCACCCATGCTGAGCAGAAGGGAAGGACCACCTCTCTCAAACTGCTGGCAGTACTTGGTCTAGCACAGACCAGGATACTGTTTGCCTTCTTTGCAAGGGCAACTTTCCAGCTCATCTTCAACTTGGTGCCAATCAGGAGCCACAGTCCCGTTTCTGCTAGGCTGCTTTACAGCTAGGTGGCCTTCAGGATCTATCAGTGCATGACTATGCACTTCTCCTTGTTGAAGTTCACAAGATTCCTGTTGGCCCATTTCTCCCTCCCATCAAGCTCCCTCTGAATGGCAGCACGATGCTCTGGTGCACCAGCCACTCCTCCCAGTTTGGTGTCATCAGCAAACTTGCTGAGGGCATGCTGTCCTGCACCATCCAGGTCTTTACTGAAGATGTTGAGCAGGACTAGATCCAACCTTCATCCTGTGGTACACCACTTGCCACTGGCTTCCAACTAGACTTCACACTGTTGACCACTGACTCGAGGGACTGGCCATTCAGCCAGTTTTCACTCTACCTCACTGTCTGCTCATCCAGCCCACATACCAAGTTTTCTATAGAGACTTCATGGATGAAAAGCCTGTGTCGAGATGAGCAGGTAACAATCATGCTTCTTGAAAACTGTGTCTTGAGACAATCCTGCTCAAATTGACTCTTCCCATTGAAAACTTTCATATTACAATGTTGTTTTACACCCACACATCCTATTTGAAACATACTTGTTTCCAACTTAGTTTTAAATACTGATTTAACTTGTTATTAGAACTAAGGATGATAAGATTGTACATACAAGTTCTCTGTCACCGAATGATAAAGGTTGTCAGGTGACATGATGCATGTTCAGATATGAGATTTTCTCATATGAATCAGAAAAATATTAAGTCCATGCTGAAACCAATACAAATACTGTTTATTTGTGGGATGCCATTGTACATCAACACCAGTAAAAGATCTAAAAGTCATCTGGGTGAACTCATGTTGGGTGGTGTAACAGTATTCTCATCAGGTCCAGAGTCACAGGAGTTTAGCAAATCTTATGTATGCGATATCCTAATAACTAAGACAAAGTGTTCACAGTTACAGGATAACCTGCTGTTCCTGCAACAGCAGTGTCAGTAGATATTATTTTTGTCAACACACATATACACACACACACACAGAAAGGGGAAAAAATAAAGCAAATGAAAAATAATTATCAAGCCAAGTTTTGGTCTCGATTTCAGACAACACATCATTTAATTGGTGGATGGATCCTGTGCACTTTTACAGCAATATGAAAGCAGAAAAATCTAAGGCCTAGAAAGAGGTATTTTAGCAGCTGTAATTAAAACCAGGGCACAAGCTAACCTTTAAAGTCATCTATATGAATTCCAAGAGTATAAAACAATTTGTTAGACTTGTGACCAAGGGTCAACAGAAATCTGTGAAAATTTTAATACAAATTAAGTCCATTTCTTGTACTCCAAAAATACAACTTGGGGACATTAACCAATTAGCAATGAGTTATAACTGATTTTGATAATGTGAATATGTCTGTAATGAAATAAAATGCACGTAGTTGTGGTAAAAATGGGATAAGTCTCCAGTCCTCTATAAATGTTAAGAAAGGCTACACAAAGGTAATCCAAATATTTATTGTGGCTTAAAAACAATCTTAAAAAGGTTTTAACTGAAAACTCAAGTACATAATAGACACCAATCAATTCCATCCTCTTCAGCTTGCCCTCCTTGAAAATGATAAAAAGTGAAAAAAACCCAGTAACAAAATTATATATATTATATTTTAAATATTTAATGTTATTTTACTGTAGAATGACATGTACTTTGTGGAATGTTTCTGTTACAAATATTGCCTACAGTTATTCTAATAAGTTGCCCCAAATGTTTTTCAGTGTCCGCTGCAACAGTCTCTGGATGTTGTCTTCCTTTCACTAAATGGCTTTCCACTCTACATCTACTGAATACCAGCATAAATTGCACACAGATCATCCAGTTTCTGCTATAAGGACAGCAACAGTACACCAGAAAGATTAGTGTAAGGTCTCAGTGTCTTGTCCAAGAAGTTAGCATATTCTGTATATTACTTTTCAAAAAAAAAAAAAAAAAACAACTCACCCTACACCGGCTGTATGATGGTATGAAAACAAAAAAGCAAACACCAAACTTGTATTAAATACAAAGTAAACTCAATAGCTTAGCTAAGTTTCTCTAATTACTTACAAAAAAGAGAGTTTCTCCAAAATACAAGAGCTAGCATGTTAGGATCCTGTGTTTATCAGCACAGGATGAAAAATAAAGGATCAATAGCACAGAAAGCTTATCAAGCCTAGAGTCCATTTCAGTCCATTTGTTCTCTACAAGTGTCAGTAAAGCCATCTACTAGCTGCAATTGAATGTGTGGTTTATTTTAAGAAGCTGAAGACTACAGACTCATCCTGGATTAATTTCTTCCTTTCCATCAGTCCTGATTACTTTTACCCAATGTCAAAAATGAAGAGTTAGTTTACTTATGCAGCATGAGTACTTCCTGAGGTTTCTTCTCTTCTGTTTTCTTTGCTTTTAATTAAATTTCATATTCTGCTAAATGTTAGCAAAACTCGGGAGAAGAACACCTGGATAAATGAGCTGAACAGATTTCTGTTGACCCTGTTATATGAGACTTGTATCTACAACAGGAGTAGATTAAGAGTGTCTTTGGCTCCTGCTTCCTTTACTGGAAGCCAAAATATTTGTGACCTACAAAACCCTTTATGCAAACCTTGTATTTCTTGCAGTATTCATCCCAATTTGTGTTAAACGGTTATCTAGAATTAGTAACTAGCCTAACATTTAAGAACAATTACAGTATTTAACTTAAAATCTTAGCAACCACAATTTAGCCTAATGTTTAGTTATATTGCTTCTAAGTTCATTCTTTTAAGAACTAAAGCAGCAGCTCCACTGGTATCTCTTATGGTTATATTATGGTAATATACACATTTACATCAGAAGTCTTAACAAAACGTGTGTGATTTAGTAAGGAGCTTATTGTAAACATTAAATACCACAATCCACTGAATTAATTTCTTGTGCAAACTGGCATCAAATATGGAGTTAAGGTTATGCGAATTAGCACATGAAAAAGTTACGACTATGTATGTTTTACCACTGTTAACTTTAAGGAGCGCTATTTAGTGTCATGGAAATCCAAACATGGCTATTTCATGGGGAAAGGTAGCATTTTCTAGCATCATGAAATTCTAGGTTTTGCATATGCATAGGTATATACACAAATACACACAAACACACATAAAACATTTTTCTTTGGCAGCTGCGTTTGACAAACAAAAATCAAGAACAACCAGATGTGAACACAAATTGATCTGCTGTAGCAACACAATCACAACCTCCTGGTCCAGGGCAGCAAACAAACATGCTTTTTCTAAACTAGGCTTAAGCCTGAAAGTAGTCAAGTAATAACAGCTGTTTCTGACTTAAGTGAGGGCAGAACAGGACCCTCAATACAAATGAAAATTTCACATTCAAACTAAAATACTTTCTCTTCCTTGCCTTACATGGCATTCTACAGAAAAATCAAAACTGCCAGCACATGGTAAAACATTTCTACAGGAAAGTAATGTTATTCTTCAGTACAAAACATCCACCACCTCACTTCTGTTAAATGCTCTGTGAATCAATATGGAACATTTTAATAAATCCTTAGGGATCAGTTTAATAGCATTAGATACCTCAATGACCTCATTTATAAAAAACAACACTAACATTACTTAATAAAGAAGGGTAAAGTTAAAGACAATGTGACAAACTTACAGAACTTAAGCATCATTCCATTCACTCACTTTCCCCAAAATAATTACTAGAACTGTCCTATTCAGATAAAGAAATGAGTCAAGTAGGCAGTGGTCTCTATTAAAAAGTACTGTCCTGGAATGCTGGCGTTTAACACAGCCACTGCCTGCAATGGACATTCTTCTAGAAAATTCCAATTCCCCAGCATGAAAGAAAAAGTAATGTTTTGACTATTTGATATCAATATTTTAATTACTTGGAAACGCAACCTTAGAGACCCTGGAAAAGAACAATGTTGCAAACCCAAAACGTATAGGATCTATGTGATAGGAGTGAGCAGACTTTATTCCCCAAGCCACTAATTTTAGCTAGAACTTCCAGTTTTGCTAGATCACAACATAAACCAAACATTCTTGGTACACCAAAAATGAAAAATGATATGCCAAAGGCAATTTACAAAAGTCTAAAACCCATTTTTAAACGGTATTTTAATTTGTTCATTTATACCTATAATGACTACTGCAGTTTTAACATTAAAAAGTCAGTACTTTTTTCTTCAAATGGAAATCATCTGTGGCATGTACAACTAATACAGTGTTTTGATATTTATAGGTGTATATATATAGATCTATATTTAAGACACCAATGTTTCATTCCTACTAAGCAATAGGTCAGGTTTGGCGAATTCCGGTGAAGAAAGTCACAGCATGTCTTCTCCCCTTAGTAATTGGCATCTCAAATAGTAACATTAAAATTGACAATAGTTCTTCACATAACTATGTTCAAGCAGTCTGTTAATTTCATTTTCTGAAATGCTACATTTGAGACCAAAAGAAAAACAAAATAATTAAAGTTTCAACAAACATATAAGTGATGACTAGAAATATGCCACAAAATTATTTTTACAATACATTTTTGCAGAAATAATCCCTAGGTGAAGCTTTTTTTTTATACACATATACAAAATTTAGACAGCAATATACACATTATCACAGTGAAGACGCTGGCAAGTTCACCAATTCGTAGTGTAAATACAAAATGCAAAGCAGCCTTCAAAGAGAACAATGCTACACAGCAAGCATAGCTAGCTTGTTAAATAGCAAACATCAAAAGTTCCCTGCAAAAGGGATGCAGTGCAAGAAAGCAGCATGCGCTTTGATACAAATAGCAGTTATTGGCTAATGGTTGACATAACTGCGGTAACAGTGACTCTTGAGTGGCTGTGCATAGTTAAACTCCTATGTCATCTGTTTTCCTTTATACCATTCCACAAACTCATCCAACAACACTGGCCCTGCAGAGAGATCAAATAACTGTATTTTACAAAGTTTTGTAAAAGGACACTGAATCATTAGGCTTAGAGAATCAGATTACTTTAGAACACCAACATATGGTAGTACTTACAAGCTCCATCTTCATCATAATTGCTGAGGTCGAGGTTGATTGTTCTGCTGAATTCAAGAACATTACACCATTGGTCCTTATTGATAACTTTATATTTTGATTGCTGCTTAAGGCAAGAAAGAGAAGTTAGTAAAATGTATTTTCAACTCCCCCAAACTCATATTTTCTTAGAAAAAATTCAAACTTTGTGAGGAATTACTCTAATTTCCATGCTATCTAAAAGTAAACAGGAACAAAGAAACCACTAAGTAGTCAAACTGGAATAAAATAGAAGTCCAAAAGCAACTCAAATACATCCTATACTTTCTCCTCCATTAAATAAACCTTAACAGTGTAAGGATTTGGGGAAAAGGAAGAAAGCAAAGATAAGTTACACATGATGCTTTGGGGGTTAGTATATTAGTATATATCTTCCAACCTGGCTATTCTATGATTCTATGTTCTAAATCAGAACAAAAAAATTCTTAGGTGCTTATTCTACCTTTAGCTGGATTACCAGAGAAAACAGGTGAAAAAATATAATTGTTTCAAATTTCATACCTCTAGAAACTGATGAAATACTGGAAAAAGAGACCATGTTTTTCCTAAGAGAAGGCCCAACATACACTTGGCAGTATTGATATCTAGGCTGCGCTGGTCCTTTTCCTGCATAAAAAGAAAAAAGGTCAAAAAGAAGAAAAAAAGCATGATTAGAGGATTTTTCACTTACCTTACTGACTGTACTACAGCTCACCCACACATAAAGTATTTCTCTCTAGAAATGATAACTTGGGGCACTGCTGTGCACAAAGGCCGTTGCTTATCCCTATAGTAACCCCAGCTGGTGGAGGGCCGTAAGTCAAAGAGGCAAAAAAAACACAACAGTCACATCTGCAGAACAGATGACCCCAAACTGACCAACAGAGTATTCCATTCCCTATATGTCATTACTCAGTATAAACCTGAGAGATCACAAAGGTCTCTTTAATGGTTAACATCTAGTGAGGACCTTTTCTCTTCATTTGCCTCTTATCCTGGATCCATGCATTCCTGAACCCACAGTCCAGCTCTCTGCAGCCACTGACCCTTCGCAATGTCTGCTCTACAGCATTTGTGCAGATGTAAAGGCATTGAGGGGTGGAGGAGAGACAATTTCATGTATTTGTATATATTTTATTAATTTTCTCATTATCAGTACATTATTTTTTATATTATTACTATTATTAGATACTAATAACAATAAGATCTCACTAAAACTGGTTTAGTTTCCAACCCACTAGTCTTTTCCTCTTATTTCCCCTTTCCCTGGGGATTGAGGGGAAGGGAACTGGGGCCCATCTGCTGGGGTTTTTGCTTGACATTTGGGCTAGGCCAGGACTAAACCATGACAAGCTGAAAAACAAACTTCTAAAGGCTTTTTTTTTAATATGACACAATTATTGACTTATTTCCAACATCAAATACTTATAAAAAATAATCCCCTTTCCAAAACCTATTTACACCTCTGTCACAAACACCTTTAAGTTGAAATCATACTGTTTTGAGAATACATTTTATTTTCCATGATGTTTATATTCTGAATTCTTCCCACACACTCAAGTGTTAATGAAATTAGGCTCTACTGCCTTTATTTTGGCCACATTGTTTTTACATGCCTTACATTGCTAAGTTTGTACATTCTCCCTCTCCAACTGTTTGGAACAAATTGTTCAGATAGCCCTTTACACCCACCTTCAACTACCTAATGGCACATCTGCCATGACAGATGCTCCAATTGCATTCTTAACATACAATCCAGCTACTTATACTCTCTTTCCTGGATACAGAGGAAGGAAAAATATTAACAAATTGTGTTCATTTCTGGGCCTTTCACCCCAAGAAGGATGTTGAGGCTCTGGAGCAAGTCCAGAGAAGAGCAACGAAGCTGGTGAAGAGGCTGGAGAACAGACCTTATGAGGAACGGCTGAGAGAGCTGGGGGTGTTTAGCCTGGAGAAGAGGAGGTTGAGGGGAGACCTCATTGCTCTCTACAACTACCTGAAAGGAGGTTGTAGAGA